>CAUYQU010057286.1:0-45135 GCA_963574635.1 Cheracebus regulus | reverse complement strand
GACGGGAACAACCAGTATAAGCCATTCCAAAAACATACCAAAAGGTAAAGAGCATCACCATAATGAAGAATCTACATCAACTAATGGGCAAAACAGCCAGCTAGCATTACCAGAAGCTGTGATTTTCATCTCTGATAAAAGACTTTAAAACAACAAAGACCATAAGAAACAAAGAAGGACGTTACATGGTGGTGAAAGGATCAATGCAACAAGAAGAGCTAACGATCCTAAATATATACACACCCAATACAGGAGCACCCAGATACATAGGGCAAGTTCTTAATGACTTATAAAGAGACTTAGACTCCCACACAATAATAGTGGGAGACTTGAACATTACACCATCAATATTAGACAGATCAACGAGATAGAAAATTAACAAGGATATCCAGGACTTGAACTCAGACTTGGAACAAATAAACTTAGCAAATATTTACAGAACTCTCCACCCCAAATCCACAAAACATACATTTTTCTCAGTACCACATTACACCTATTTTAAAAGCGACCACATAATTGGAAGGAAATCACTCCTCAGCAATTGCATAGCATTTCACAGGTTTAAATAAAATATTGGTTGGCTGCTTGTTTGTTATTTTCATCCCCTATTCCTTCCTGTCTCCATTGTTAAGCACAATTATTGTCATAAAAGAGGTTTTTAATACTCATTTTTAGACTGCATTCTAGCTTGGGCAATAGACCAAGAATCCCGTTCTCTCTCCCTCCTTCTCTTCCTCTTTCTTTCTCTCTTTCAATCTTTTTTTCCTTTCTTTTACTCTTTCTTTTCTCTCTTTTTCTTTCTTAAAAAAAAAAAAAAAAGAATTTATTTTTCTTACTGGCAGGTCTGCAGGTCACCTGATAATTGGGGCTCAGATGCCTGGGCTCCAAGGTTCAGGTTGTGCTCCTGTTTCCTGAGTCTTTTTCTGGGGCCCAGGCTGAAGAAGCAGTGCTGGTGGGACATGCGGTTCTTATGAAAAATGGCAGGACTAGGAGACCCATGTCAAACCAAGAGCCAAGTCAAACATATTCAAGGTCTCTCTCTCTCCTTTCTATTCTATTAGTATTCCATTGGCTAAAGCAAGTCGCAGGGCCAGGTCTAAGAAGAATAATCTCCCCACAGTAGAAAGGAGAGGGGAGTGGATATTCACTAAACAATAAGCCAAACTACTGGACTAACCTATCAATCATGCTCATGTTATTAGGTTGGTGCACCAAATCTTACATTGGTATTTTCGTTATACTTACATCGATGTTATCCATGCATGACAAATTACATACATATTCTCTCTTCACTCCCTTTCAACACAGAAGTTAACATTCAATACAAATACTTAATGTAATAGGTCATCTTTAAAATAAACTGTTTCTTGCCAGCAGAGGCATGCCAAAAATAACAATAATAATTTGTGAGAGATTTGGGGCTGTCCCACCTTCTTCTTTAGTTCAAGATTGCTGTCCTATACATCATCAATAATCGTGCTTTCTGCTGACATAGTCTGATTCAACACTTTAAGTTTGTTACACACAGTGTTTTGATATTTAGTGCTTGATTTGGAAATTCTCACTATTGACATTGTTGGAAAGGATGAGATTTTTAAAAGGAAAGTGAAGGGAAATGTCCAAAAGTCAAAGTTTAAGGGACCAAAACAACTTCAGAGACATTGAGTCTGTGAATCTTGAGTACACCTACATGTTTTGCTCCTGTGCGCCAGGATTATCTTTCTAGGCATGCCTGGTGCAAGCAGGCAGCCTTGGAGAGACAAAGACAGGGACTTCCCCTGAAGCAAATGTATTTGTATTCCTAGATAAATAAAGATCAAAACGGTAACTTTCACCAAGAGATGTCTTTCCCCAGAAATATGTGCTCACACTCCAGTGTAGAATATTTTTCTCTGGAAGGGAGGATGGGCAGATTTCCCTGCAGCCCTGTGCAACATGTGACCCTCCTAAACTCAGACGTTGCCTCCTGTATTGCACCTGAAAGGATCTGTAAGTACCATCTGGCCCTCTCTGTTGCCTTATGGGAACTGGGGCTCAGGGAACCCAAGCTCTGAACTCACTTTGGCTGCTGCTTTTGCTGTGAGTACATGTTTTTGTCTCTGACTCAGAGATCTCCTGTTTTCTGACAATGTATACAAAAATTTGTGGGCCGGGTCCAGTGGCTTATGCCTGTGATCCCAGCACTATGAAAGGCCCAGGCAGGTGGATCACCTGAGGTCAATTTCGAAACCAGCCTGTCCAACATGGTGAAACCCTGTCTCTACTAAACATACAAAACATTAGCCATGCATGGTGGCAGGCACCTGTAATCCCAGCTTCTCTGGAGGCTGAGGCAGGGGAATCACTTGAACCTGGAAGGTGGAGGTTGTAGTGAGCCAAGATCGCGTCATTGCACTCCACTCTGAGTGCAGTGCCTCCAGCCTGAGGCGAAAGAGTGAGATTCCATCTCAAAAAATAATAATAATAATTGTGGGAGAGTAACTTGTTAGCTTGCAAGTAGCAGAAAATCTCAGGCTGGGCACAGTGGCTCATGCCTGTAATCCCAGCACTTTGGGAGGCCAAGGTGGGTGGATTATGAGGTCAGGAGTTCAAGACCAGCCTGGCCAAAATGGTGAAATCCTGTCTCTATTAAAGACACAAAAATTAGCTGGATGTGGTGGTGTGCACCTGTAGCCCCAGCTACTCGGGAGGCTGAGGCAGGAGAATTACTTGAATCTGGGAGGCGGAGATTGCAGTGAGCTGAGATTGCGCCACTGCACTTCAACGCTTCAGCCTAGGCTACTGTCTCAAAAAAAAAAAAAAAGAAAAGAAAATCTCAGACTCTTCAGTTTCTGATTTAACAAGAAAAAATTAAGAAGAGTCAGGAAAAAATTGTTAATAAACTGAGGTATCTGTCCCATCCTAGAATGACTGGGTGACTCTCTTAGTTTAAAAATAATAGGATTTATGGAACTGAAGACAGAAATGTGAGAGGCCAGGTCATCTGCTGTGTTTCCACTTGGTGACATAAGACGTAAAATATAGGTCCTCAATTAAGAAATGAAGCATGGTCCCTGCCCATGTAATGTTTTCATTCAAAGAATACAAGGAGTAAACACTTCTAGAAAAAAAAAAGCTTTTGAAACCTCCAGAGAGATAGTGACTCCAGTGCCAGGCTGGTGCTGGGGGAAGGAAACAAGAGGTAGCAGCTGGCACCAAAAATGCTCCAACCAGGCACATCCACCTAGTCCACAGCACCTTTCCTGCATTCGCTTTTTGGTCTTTCCTAAGGCTGGTCTTGATGTTTATTATAATCAGAACACGAGCTTGCAGGTGTGTGCTGGACCATTAAGAAGAGGGGAAGATTGGAGGTTTTCAGCTCGAACAAGGTGGTTTGGCCCATCCAGGGGAGTCCTGCACAGAAGCAGCTCTTAGAAAGTGGTGGTGGGGGCCAAGCGTGGAGGCTCAAGCCTGTAATCCCAGCACTTTGGGAGGCTGAGGCTCGAGGATCGCTTGAGGTCAGAAGTTTGAGACAAGCCTGGACAGCATGGAGAGACCCTGTCTCTACCAAAGAAAAAAAAAAGCTAGGTGTGGCTTATTGTGGCACTAACAATGCATTATTTGATTAAGAAATTAAGAAGATAATTTCATTTGCAATAGCATAAAAAATACAATAGCATGAAAAAATACTTATATCTAACCCAGGAGGTCAAAAGATCTGTATATTAGGGCTGAGCACAGTGGCTCACACCTGTAATCCTATTACTTTGGGAGGCTGAGGGAGGTGGATCACTAGGTCAGGAGACTGAGACCATCCTGGCTAACACAGTGAAACACCATCTCTACTAAAAATACAAAAAATTAGCTGGGCATGGTGATGTGTGCCAGTAGTCCAGGCTACTTGGGAGGCTGAGGCAGGAGAATCACTTGGACCAGAGTGGCAGAGGTTGCAGTGAGCTGAGATTTCACAGCTAGCTGGCCCATACTGTACTTTTTACAAATTGAACGTCTGTGGGAACCCTGCATCAAGCAAGCTAAACAGCAGCATGCTTCCAGAAACATAGGCTCACTTCATGTTCTATGTCACGTTTTTGGTAAATCTCACAATATTTCAGACTTTTCATTGTTATGTCTGTCATGGTGATCTATGATCAGTGCTCTTCAACGTTACAATGGTACTTTTCTTGGAACATCACAAACGACGCCCATAATAAAAGGGCGAATTTAATGAATAAATATGTGTGTGTTCTCTCTGCTCCACTTTCTGGCCATTCCCCCAACTCTGTCCCTCTCCTTGGGCCTCTCTGTTCCCTGAGACACAGCAACGATAATAACATGGGGCCAACCTAATTTTAATTTAACCTAATAACCCTACAATGGCCTCTAAGTGTTCGAGTAGGTCAGGCACAGTGGCTCACAGCTGTAATCCCAACACTTTGGAAGGTTGAGGCTCGAGGGTTGCTTGAGCCCTGGAGTTTGAGACCAGCCTAGCAAGACCCCATCTCTACCAAAAAAAAAAAAAAAAAAAAAAAAAAAGAAAAGCTAAAAGTAATTAAGCTTAGTGAGATAAGCTAAAAGCTAGGCCTTTTGCACCAAACAGTCAAGATCTTAATGCAAAGAAAAAGTTCTGAAAGGAAATTAAAAGTGCTACTCCAGTGAACACACAAATGATAAGAAAGCAAAACAGCCTTATTCCCGACGGGAAGAAAGTTTGAGTGGTCTAGATAGAATAGACCAGCGGCAACGTTCCCTTACATGAAAGTCTAATTTAGAGCAAGGCCCTAACTTTCAGAAATTCTATGATGGCTGAGAGAATTGGAGAAGCTGCAGGAAAGTTTGAAGCTAGCAGAGATTGATTTACAAGGTTTAAAGAAGAAAGCTGTCTTCTGCTGGTATGGTGGCTCACACCTGTAATCCCAGGATTTTGGGAGGCCGAGGCGGCAGGACCAATTGAGGCAAGCCTGGGCGACATATCGAGAACTCATCTCTACAAAAAAAAGGTAGCCACAAGTGGTGGTGTGTGCCTGTTGTCCCAGCTGCCTCTGAGGTGGGAGATTGCCTGAGCCCTGGGAGGTCAAGGCTGCAGTGAGCCATGATTGCACCACTGCATGCCAGCCTGGGTCACAGGGTGAGAGCCTGTCTCAAAAATACCACAACAAACTTTTAAAAATTAGCCAGGCATGGTGGTAGGCACCTACAGTCCTAGCTAACCTGGAGGCTGACAAAGAGATGGGGTTGGGGGATGGGGGGGTTAGGGGTGGGGAGGAATCACTTGAGCCCAGGAGTTTGAGGTTATAGTGAGATGGGATCGCACCAGCCTGGGTGACAAAGCTACATCCTGTCTTTAAAGAAAAAAATACCACATTGCCATGTATGTACGTATGCAACAATCCTTCATGTTCTTCACATGTACCCCAGAACCTAAAGTGCAATAAAGTATATATATATACACACAATAAAGTATATATATAATAAAGTGTATATATAAAATAAAGTGTATATATATACAATAAAGTGTGTGTGTGTGTGTGTGTAAAGAAAAAACAGAAAAGCTGTCTTCATAACATGTAAGTGCAAGGAGAAGCAGCAAGTGCTGATGTTGAAGCTGCAGGAAGTTAGGCTACACTAAACAGCAGATTTTCAATGTAGATAAAACAGACTTATAGAAGAAACCTTGTAGAGAAGCTATTAGTGACTTTCATAGCTTGAGAGGAAAAGTTAATGCCTGGCTTCAAAGCATCAAAGGACAGGCTGAGGCCCAACGTGGTGGCTCATGCCTGTGATCCCAATGCTTTGGGAGGCTAAGGCAGAACTGTTTGAGGCCAAGAGTTCAAGACCCCTCTGGGCAACAAGGTGAGATCCCCTCTCTACAAAAAATAAATAAATCAGCTGGGCGTGGTAGCCCAGCTAATTTACAATGAGGTTATAATTTATCATTTATAATGAAGTTTTTCTTTAAACCTCATGAACCAATCTCTGCTAGTAGTTTCAGCTACCTGGGAGGCTGAGATGGGAGAATCGCTTGAGCCCAGAAGGTCACAATGAGCCAAAAAAAGAAAAAAGGACAGGCTTTTTTTTTTTTTTTTTTGAGACAGAGACTTGCTCTGTCGCCCAGGCTGGAGTGCAGTGGTGTGATCTTGGCTCACTGCAACCTCCACCTCCCAGGTTCAAGAGATTCTCATGCCTCAGCCTCCTGAGTGGCTGGGACTACAGGCATGTGACATCACGCCTGGCTAATTTTTGTATTTTTAGTAAAGATAGGGTTTCACCATCTTGGCCAAGTTGGTCTCAAACTCCTGACCTCAAGCAATAAACCTTCCTTGGCCTCCCAGAATGGTGGGATTACAGGTGTTGGCCACTGTGCCTGGCCCAGGCTGACTCTTGTTAAGGATTAATGCAACCAATGACTTTAAGTTGAAGCCAATGCTCATTGACCATTCTGAAAATCTTAGGGCTCTTATGTATTATGCTAAATTGGACCAACCATGGTGCCTCATGCCTATAATCCCAGCACTTTGGGAGGCTGAGGTGGGTAGATCATTTGAGGTAAGGAGTTCGAGACCAGCCTGGTCAACATGGTGAGACCCTGTCTCTACTGAAAGTATAAAAATTAGCCGGGTGTGGTGGTATGCACTTGTAATCCCAGATACTAGGGAGGGTGAAGTGAGGCAGGGGAATTGCTTGAACCCAGGAGGCAGAGGATGCAGTGAGCCGAGATTGCACCACTGCACTCCAGCCTGGCTAACAGAGTGAGACTCCATCTCAAAAAAAAAAAAAAAAAAAGAATTATGCTACATCTACTCTATTTGCTCTATAATTGTAGCAATAAAGTCTGGATGACAGCACATCTGTTTACAGCATGATTTACTGAATTTTTTTTTTTTGAGACAGGATCTCACTCTGTCATGCAGGCTGGAGTGCAGTGGCATGATCTTGGCTCACTGTAGCATCTACTTCCTGGGCTCAAGTGATCCTTCTACCTCAGCCACCTGAGTAGCTGGGACTACAGGGGCACACCATCACACCTGGCTAGTTCTTTGTATTTTTGGTAGAGTCAGGGTTTTGCCATGTTTCCCAGGCTGGTCTCGAACTCCTGGGCTCAAACAATCCACCTGCCTCAGCCTCCCAAAGTGCTGGGATTACAGCCATGAACCACAACACCTGGCCAATTTACCAAATATTTTAACCCCACTATTGAGAACTACTGCTCCAAAAAAAAAGCTTCCTTTCAAAATATTACTGCTCATGGACAATGCTCCTGGTCACACAAGAGCTCTGATGGAGATGTACAAGAAGGTTAACGTTATTTTCAAGCCTCCTAACATATCCACTTGGCAGCCCATGAATTAAGGGGCAATTCTTACTTTCAAGCCTTCTTATTTAAGAGATATACTTTGTAAGGCGATGCTGCTATAGATAGTGATTCCTCTGATGAATTCAGACAAACTGGACTGAAAACCTTTTGGAAAGGATTCACCGTTTTAGGTACCATTAAGAACATCTTTGGGAGGGAGGGAGGGAAAAAAAAAGAACATCTTTGATTCATGTAAGTAGGTTAAAATACCAACATGAACTGGAGTTTGGAAGAAGTTGATTTTAATCCTCATGGATGACTTTGTGGGGTTCAAGAATTTAGTAGAGGAAGTAACTGAAGATGTAGTGGAAATAGCAAGAGAACTGGAATTGTAAGTGCAGCCTAAAGATGTGACTGAATTGCTCCAATCACATGCTAAAAAAATATTAATGGATGAAGAGTTACTTTTTATGGATGAGCAAAGAAAGTGGTTTTTGGGAGGGACTCTTCCTGGTGAAAATGCTGTGGACATTGCTGAAATGACAGTCAAGGATTTAGAATAATCCATAAATTTATTTGATAAAGCAGCTTTAAAAGGATTTATTCCAATTTTGAAGGAAGTTCTACTATGGGTAAAATGCTATCAAACAGCATCATATCCTACAGAGAAATATTTTATGAAAGGAAATATTCACCAGAGCCAGCATTATACTGAATGGGGAAAAGTTGAAAGCATTCCCCCTGAGAACTGGAACAAAACAAGGATGCCCACTTTTATTACTTCTATCCAACATAGTACTGGACGTCCTAGCCAGAGCAATCAGACGAGAGAAAGAAAAAAGGGGCATCCAAATCAGTAAAGAGGGAGTCAAACTGTCGCTGTTCAGTAAAGTTTCAGAATAAAAAAATCACTGTACACAAATCAGTAGCACTGCTATACACCAACAACAACTAAGCTGAGAATCAAATCAGGAACTCAATACCTTTTACAGCGTTGCTGAAACACACACGTACACGTACACACACACACACACACACACACACACACACACACACACACACACACTACTTAGGAATATACTTACCAAAGCAGGTGAAAGACCTCTGCAAGGAAAACTACAAAACACTGCTGAAAGAAATCACAGATGACACAAACAAATAGAAACACATCCCATGCTCATGGATGAGTAGAATCAATATTGTGAAAATGAAAATACTGCCAAAAGCAATCTACAGATTCAATGAAATTCCCATCAAAATAGCATCATCATTCTTCACAGAAGTAGAAAAAAAAATCCTAAAATTCATATAGAACCAAAAAAGAGCCTGCATAGCTAAAGCAATACTACATAAAAAGAATAAATCTGGAGGGATCACATTACCCAACTTCAAGCTATACTACAAGGCTGTGGTTGCCAAAGCAGCATGGCACTGGTATGAAGATAGGAACATAAGACCAATGGAACAGAATAGAGAACCCAGAAATAAAGCCAAATACTTACAGCCAATTGATCTTCGACAAAGCAAACAGAAACATAAAGCGGGGAAAGGACACCCTGTTCAACAATAGTGCTGATATAATTGGCAAGCCACAGGTAGAAGAATGAAACTGAATCCTCATCTCTCACCTTACACAAAAATCAACTCAAGATGGATTAAAGACTTAAATCTAAGACCTGAAACCATAAAAATGCTAGAAGATAACACTGGAAAAATTCTTCTAGATGTTGGCTTAGGCAAAGAGTTCATGACCAAGAACCCAAAAGCAAATGTAATAAAAACAAAAATAAATAGATGGGACCTAATTAAACAAAAAAGCTCTGCACAGCAAAAGAAATAATTAGCAGAGTAAACAGACAATCCATAGAGTGGGAAAAAATATTCCCAAACTATGCATCCAACAAAGGACTTGTATTGAGAATCTACAAGTAAGTCAAATCAGCAAGAAAAAACCAAATAACCCTATCTAAAAGAGGAAAAAAGACATGAATAGACAGTTCTCAAAAGAAATATACAAATGGCCAACAAACATATGAAAAAATGCTAAGCATCACCAATTATCAGGGAAATGCAAATTAAAACCCCAATGGGATACCAGCTTCCTCCTGCAAGAATGGCCATAATTTAATAATCAAAAACTAATAGATGTTGGCATGGATGTGGGGAAAAGGGAACACGTTTACACTGCTGGTGGGAATGTAAACTAGTACAACCACTAAGGAAAACAGTATGGCGATTCCTTAAAGAACTAAAAGTAGAGCTACCACTCCATCTAGTAATCCCACTACTGGGTATCTACCCAAAGGAAAAGAAGTCATTATATGAAAAAGACACCTGTATGCGCATGGTTACAGCAGCACGATTCACAATTGCGAAGATATGGAACCAACCTAAGTGCTCATCAACTAAGGACTGAATAAAGAAAATGTGGTATATGTACACCATGGAATACTACTCAGCCATAAAAAGAAACAAAATAATGGCATTTGCAGCAACTTGGACGGAGCTGGAGGCCATTACTGTAAATGAAATAACTTAGGAATGGAAAACCAAATATTGTATGTTCTCACTTATAAGTGGGAGCTAAGCTATGAGGATGCAGAGGCATTAGAATATTACAATGGAATTTGGACTTTGGAGACTCAGGGGAAAAGGTGGGAGGGGAATGAGGGATAGAAGACTATACATTGGGCACCCTGTACAATGCTCAGGTGATAGCTGCACCAAAATCTCAGAAATCACCACTAAAGAAAGTATCCATGTAATCAAAACCACTTGTTCCCCAAGAACTATTTAAATAAAATATTTTAAAAATGAGTCCATCAATGCAGCAAACTTTATTGTCATATTTGAAGAAGTTGCCACACCCACCCCAGCCTTCAGCAACCACAACTCAGATCAGTCAGAAGCCATCCATGTTGAGGCAAGACCCTCCACCAGCAAAAAGATGACAACAACTCACTTAAGGCTCAGATGATGGTTAGTACATTTTTAGCAATGAAGTATTTTAGAATTAACATATGTATGTTGTATGTTTATGACATAATGTTACTGCACACCTAGTATGTTACAATATAGGGTAAACATAACTTTCAGATACACTGGGAAACCAAAAAATGTGTGTGACTTGCTTTATCACAATATTCACTTTACTGCAGTGGTCTGGAACAAAACCTGATATAACAAAACCTGATATTCCTGATATACAGGTATATCTCTGAAGTGTGCCTGTATCTCAGTGAAGATGTTATTTTTTATTATTTATTTATTTATTGAGACAGAGTCTCGCTCTGTCACTAGGTGCCAGGCTGGAGTACAGTGGTGTGATCTCAGCTCACTGCAACCTCCGCCTCCTGGGTTCAAGCAATTCTCCTGCCTCAGCCTCCCAAGTAGCTGGGACTACAGGCTACAGCCACCATGCCTAGCTAAGTTTTGTATTTTAGTAGAGATGGGGTTTCACCATGTTTGCCAGGATGGTCTTGATCTCTTGACCTTGTGATTTGCCTGCCTTGGCCTCCCAAAGTGCTGGGATTACAAGGGTGAGCCATCGTGCCCAGCCTATTTTTTATTTTTAAAAACTTTTTTTGAGACGAATTCTCACTGTCACCCAGCTGGAATGTAGTGGCACGTTTTCTACCTACTGCAATATCCGCCTTCCTGGTTCAAGAGATTTTCCTGCCTCAGCCTCCTGAGTAGCTGGAATTACAGGCATGCGCTACCATGCCTAGGTAATTTTATTATTTTTATTTTTAGTAGAGATGGAGTTTCATCATGTTGGTCAGGCTGGTCTTGAACTTCTGACCTCAAATGCTCCGCTCGCCTGAGCCTCCCAAAGTGCTGGAGTTACAGGCATGAGCCACCACGCCCAGCCATTGATGTTATTTTCTTTTTTTCTCTTTCTTTAGACAGAGTTTCACTCTTGTCACCCAGGCTGGAGTGCAATGGCGAAATCTTGGCTCACTGCAACCTCTGCCTCCCGGGTTCAAGTGATTCTCCTGCCTCAGCCTCCTGAGTAGCTGGGACGACAGGCTCTCGCCGTCACACCCAGCTAATTTTTGTATTTTTAGTAGAGACGGAGTTTCACCATTATGTAAACAGTTTAGTTTACAAGCATACTAGAATATTTTGAAATTACACGCTGCTAGAATCCCTTGCTAGTTTTTAATTTTACCTAGAAAAGACTCACAGATTCTTTGATAAAATAATAAATCTAGCCAAGTCAGACTTTTCTCCCTACTACCCCACCCTAACTCCATTATACACAAAAGAGAAGAGGAACCAGCAAGGTGCAGTAGCTCACACCCGTAATCCCAGTACTTGGGGGTGGAGTTGGGTAGATCACTTGAGGCCTGGAGCTTGAGACCAGCCTGGCCAATATGCTACTCGGGAGGCTGAGGCAGGAGAATATCTTGAACCCAAGAGGTGGAGGTTACAGTGAGCCAAGATCATGCCACTGCACTTCAGGCTGGGCAAGAGAGCAAGACTCCACCTCGAAAATAAAAAATAAAAAATTAGCCAGGCATGGTGGCACACACCTGTAATCCCGACTACTCAGGAGGCTGAGGCCGAAGAATCACTTGAACCTGGGAGGTGGAAGTTGCGGCGAGTGGAGATCTCACACTGCAATCCAGCCTGGGGGATAGAGCAAGACCCTGTCTCCAGAAAGAAAAAAAATACAAAAATTAGCTGGGCATGGTGGTGGCTGCTTGTAATCCCAGCTACTGGAGAGGCTGAGGCAGGAGAATCACTTGACCCTGGGAGGCGGAGGTTGCCATGAGCTGAGATCATGTCTTGCCATTCCATTCCAGCCTGGACTAAGAGCAAAACCCTATGTAAAAAAAATCAAAAAACAAAAACAAAACAGAAGACTGGCAGAAGGGAATAAACTGACAAAGGAGACTGAGAGGAAAAGAGCAGAGATGCAGGCAGAACACCAGGAGAGCATCATGCCACATAATGCTGCTGAGAGTTAAGGAAGATGAGGATAGAAAAGCAACCACTGGATGGAGAGACAAAGGGGTCATTCATTACCTTGGAAGAGTCATTCTGTGGGAGAGGATGAAGCTAGTCTGCAGTGTCAGAGGAATAAGTACAAGGTGACAGGGAGTCTAGATGACTGAGAAATGTAGACGTAAAAGGGAAGAGAGATAGGCCAGAGACTCATCCCTCCATACATAATAGTTTTGTTATTACTATTTTCTAGTCATTTTTAAAAAGCAAAATTTTGAGGCCAGGTGTCGTGGCTCACACCTGTAATCCCAGCACTTTGGGAGGCCAAGGTGGGCAGATCATGAGGTCAGGAGTTTGAGACCAGCATGGCTAACATGGTGAAACCCCGTCTCTGCTAAAAATACAACAATTAGCCAGGCGTGGTGGCATGTGTCTGTAATCCCAGCTACTTGGGAGGCTGAGGCAGGAGAATCGGTTGAAACTGGAAGGCAGAGGTTGCAGTGAGTCAAGATTGTGCCACTGCACTCCAGCCTGGGCAATACGAATGAAACTCCATCTCAAAAAAAAAAAAAAAAAGAGCAAAACTTTGAGACACTTATTGACTTCCCCACATTACCAATGAATTACTACATCATAATTCTGACTGGCTAAGTCTTGTATCTTTTCAGAAAAAGTGCACTATTGAGTGTCTGGCATCTCATAGAGAGCTTCAGTCTTTGGTCATAGCATTAGGGGCCTTTGGTTTCACATCATTTAATAGAGTGTTTAGGTACTTACATTTAAGATTTTCACTTAAGTATCAAATTTACTTGTTTAGTGGATTTTTTAATTAATTTTTTGGAAACAGGATCTGTCACCTAGGCTGGAGTGCAATCATATCTCACTGCAGCCTCAACCTCCCAGGCTGAAGTGATCCTCCCACCTCAGCCACCCAAGTAGCTGGGAATACGGGCATGCACAACCATGCCCGGATTTTTTTCTCTCTATAAATATGATTGGCAGAAACCCAGACAATTTTTTTACTTTTTGTAGAGATGGGGTTTCATCATGTTTCCCAGTCTGGTCTCAAACTCTTGCGCATAAGTGATCCACCTACTTCAGCCTCCCAAAGTGCTAGGATTACAGGTGTGAGCCACTGTGCCCAGCCTTAATTAATTTTAACATTATTATTATTTTTTAATATGCAATACATCCAAATGGTCAAAATTCAGAAAGAGGCTGGGCACAGTGGCTCACACTTGTAATCCCAACAATTTGGGGGACCAAGGTGGGAGGAACACCTGAAGTCAGGAGGTCGAGACCAGCCTGGCCAACATGGTGAAACCCTATCTCTACTAAAAATACAAAAATTAGCCAGGTACAGTGACACACACCTGTAATCCTAGCTACTCAGGAAGCTGAGGCATGAGAATCAATGCAGGAAGTGGAGGTTGTGGTAAGCTGAGATAGTACCACTGCACTCCAGCCTGGGCGACAGAGCAAGACTCTGTCTCAAAAAAAAAAAAAAAAAAATCAGAAAGCACTAAAAGTGCAGTGAAAGTTTACTTTTCACCCTGTTCCTGAACCTCTAGTTTCTGTCCTGGGGAAACTGTACTTTATTTAACTGGTAGCCTAGTGATGAATATTTGCTTGTTAACAGTCTTTTCCTATTACGAATAATGAAGCACTTGATAATCTTGTATATATCATTTTGTGCATGTGTGAGTGTCTTCAGTCTGTTTCCCTAGAAGCTGAGACTGATGGAACTTTGTAGGCAAGTGATTTATTAGGAACGTAGTCTAGGTATGAATTTAAGACAGTGAGGGAGGGAAGCAGGTCAGGGAAGGGAAAGAAGGAAAGCAAGAATGATTTCAGGAAAAGTCTAGACTCAGCCTGTTCCTACAGGGAGCCATGAAGCATGAACTGCAAGCAAAATCAGTCTGTCCTTAGGCAAGGGATCAGAACATTGGTACCCCAGCACAGACAGCCACTGGCTAAAGCAGCACACAACTCCCATGAACCTCATGTCCAAGTGACTCTAATCATCCAAGCTCAATTCCTCAGGGTTGTAGGTACAAACCATTACCAGCAGCACCCACAGCTCCTAGGGGAATGGGCACAACAAAATGGTAGCAAGGATCTCCAGGGATCGAGGTGGGGACACCAGCAGGTTCTGCCACTGTGAATATTGTCAGGCCTCCAAGTCCAAGCCTGGCCATCATAGCCTTGGTGACCCACACATGCACCTCTGGATGGTCCCCAGGAGCCAGAAGGTCTGAAGTAACCAGATGGCCACAAAGAGAAGTGAAACAACTTGTTTCTGCCTCAACTGATTGTTCTTCCCCTGCAATCTACAACCATTGTTCCTGCTCAGCCTAGTGAAAATTTCCCTCCTGGGCATTGGGTTTCCCAGGACACCCATCCCTGTAACTATATAATTTGCCGCACCTTCCCCTCTACTTGCAACTGATAACCCCCACCGTTGTGACCATGCCTGTTTGTAATGGATACCCCCCACTGTTGTGACCATGCCTGTTTGTAATGGATAACCCCTACCCTTGTGACCATGCATCCCGTGACGCTCTCCCAGACTAAAACAGATCACCACCTTTAACCGACCATTTGCCCCGACCTTTTTAACCAGTCCCCCTTCCTACTCCCCTTGCCTAACTCCTTTCTCGGACTTGGCCTACTTGCACCCAAGACTGAAATAAAACAGCCTGGTTGCCCACACAAAGCCTGCCTGGGGGTCTCTTTACATGAGTGACGTGCCTTAACAAGTATCTTGATGAAAAGACTCAAACTGTAAAACATTTGAAGAGATTTATTCTGAGCCAAATATGACTCACCATGGCCCATGGCACAGCCCTCAGGAGGTCCTAAGACCATGTGCCCAAGGTGATCTGGGTGCAGCTTGGTTTTAAACATTTTAGGGAGGCATGAAATGTCAATCAAATACATTTAAGAAATACATTGGTTGGTTCAAAAAAGCAGGACAACTCAAAGCAGGGGCTTCCAGGCTATAGGTCAATTTAAACACTTTCTGGTTGACAGTTGGTTGAGTTTATCTCAAGACCTGGGATCACTGGAAAGAAAATGTTCAGGTTAATATAAAAGATTGTGGAGATGGAGTTTTATTGTGCAGTGGAAGCTCTCAAATAGCAGACTTCAGAGACAGCAGGTTGTAAAATGTTTCTTACTGGACATAAAAGGGTACCTGGCTCTTAGCTGATTATCTCCTGGATCTGGAAAGGAAGGAAAACTAAGGGGCAAGGGAATTCTTTATAGAATGTGGATTTTTCCCACAAGGGACGGCTTTGTAGGGCCAATTCAAGATATGACAAAGAAACATGTTTTGGGGTAAAATATTTTGATTTTCTTCCTTGTTATGCCAGAGTCAGATTGGAAAGTAAGTAGCAATATACAGGGTTAAATAAAACCCATCTGATGAGAATTGAAGGTTTGTAGGACATGACTCCCCAGACCCCTTATATAGGAATTTGGGCAAGATAAAAAAATCAGAGCTGAGTCCTCAAATATTACTGTAGGATAAATTCCTGGAGGTAAAACTTTTGGATGGAGCTAACACTGTTAGTTGCCTATTTAAAAAATATCCCCCTTTACACATACATACACCCACACCCCCCCAAACACCATTTTTCATAATAGAGCCCTGCTTTTGTTTGAAATAGCCATGTGTTCAATTTAAAAACTCATTTTTCCATCCTTGTTTGCACTTGGACTGGTCATGGGACTCTGCTCTTAGCAATAAGATGAAGGTGGTGGTCTCTGGGGGTAGTGTCCTTTTCAGAATAAAAAAGAAAACAAAGGTTTTTTTGCCGTCTTCATCCTTTACTTTATATCCCTCCTTCTGCCAGGAATGTAAATGTGAGTCTGTGGGTACAGCAGCTACCTTGTGGCCATGAAACAGAGGCAGGAAAATGAAGACCTATGCACTAAAGTGCAGGAAGTCAACATAATACGTATTAAAATCCATTGTCATAAGTGTCTTCTCCTTCCCAGGTCTCAGTGAGTAATCATGTCGACGAAAAAACTCAAACTCTGTAAAATATTTGAAGAGATTTATTCTGAGCCAAATACGAGTGATCATGGCCCGTGACATAGCCCTCAGGAAATCCTGAGACCGTGTGCCCAAGGTGATTGAGGGGCAGCATTGTTTTATACATGTTAGGGAGACATGAGACTTCCATCAAATATATTTAGGAAATACATTGGTTCAGTTCAGAAAGGCGAGACAACAGGAAGGGGGTTAGAGGAGAGGCTGCCAGGCTGTAGGTAGATTTAAACATTTTCTGGTTGACAATTGATTGAGTTTTCTAAGGACCTGGGATGAATAGAAAGGAAAGGTCTGGGTTAAGATGAAAGATTATGGATACCAAAGTTCTGATTTAACGAGGAGGCCTTCAGATAGTGGGCTTCAGAGAGAATAGGCTGTACAATGTTTCTTATCAGACTTAAATCTCTGTTGATGTTAATGCCGGAGAGGTACCGTAAGGCATGTTTGACCCTCACTTTCCATCATGGCCTGAACCAGTCTTTCAGGTTAAATTTTAAAAGTGCCCTGGCCAGGAGAAAGTCCATTCAGATGTTTGTGTGGGTGGGGGAGGTGCTTAGAATTTTATTTTTGGTTTAGAATTATTACACACATCTACTTTCATTTATATGGTATCTCATGACGTACAAGTACGCTTTCACAAACCTTTTTGTTCACCTCACTTTATTTTTACAGTATCTCCCCACCCACATCACAAGTATTGGTACTCTTAAAAAAAATCTCCTGCAATACTAAAAGCTAATAATTCATTGATTACTAATTTTCACTTAGTTTGCTTTCCTTCTAACAACCAGCTGAGATGAGCTACTCTAAAAGCGTGGGATTTAAAATTTGGCAAAAGCAATATTGTAACAGAGAGTCTTTTGGGAAGGGGGTTCAAATAGAAGTGACAGGGTAGAGTCCCATGAGAGCACCAAAGGTCAAAGAAAAGATGCGCTAAATGGGAGGGAAGGAGGCAGAAGGGATGTCCATGTGTAACTGAAGACAAATCTTAGCTATTCTGAAGTTTTGCACTGTAGTCTGTGGGAGGTACATTTTCCCTGTATTACTTATTGTTCCTGCAAAACCTCAGCCTCTTGAACCACAGATATTGATCTACATGAAAATGAGAATGCTTGCTTTCATTTCCCCCATAAATATTTGTTCTCTACAACCTTCATTATGGAGCCATTGGCTTCCACTTAAAGGATAATAAAACTTCTCTTACCTTACCTGGAGTCAGAGCCTTACATTCCAGGATAGGGAACTTCCCCTCCTCCCTAGAAAGACCTCCAAAAGAATGTAGAGAACTATCTCTCCATAAGTTTGTATAACAAAAGTGGAGAAAACCTCAAAGAGGCTGGTTTTATCTTCCCAGCTGAGATAAATATTTACATTCCAAAAGGTAAGAATTCACAAAATCTTTTCCCTTTTGTTCCTAAGGAAAATTGGTTTACCTTAGGGAGCAAAGCTTTTTGTTTGTCTCTTTCCTGTATGAACTCCCAGATCCATATCACAGTTCCTTTCCTAAGGTGCCAACCCTCCATACACATAGCCTCGTCTGTCTATCTCTCACTGTCACCTGAGGCTGCTAGGCTTGAGCACAACTCAGCAAAAAAGAATGCCAGCCTCTAGCAGCCCCTACTCCAGGCTTTTATTTAGCATACCAAATGGCAAGGGTCTTTGGATAAACACCATTAGAGGGTAATTAACTTCTGCCGACCCCCTGAGTGAAGGCAGTTAAGAAAAGGTTTTTGCTAGTGGAGGTGGGGGTAAACAGACTTATCTGGATAAACTTTTTTTACAATTTCTAATATTTACTCTACTGTCCTAATGCCTTAGGGTAAGAGCCGGTGGCCTTCAACACACTCAATCACTATAAGCTGTGTAAACCTTTGGCCTTCCAAAAAGGTTTGTGACTATTCCCTAAAGCTATCTCTAATATTTTTCCTGTAATATTTTTGGCCACTACCCTGAGTGAACCCCCACACAGGAGGATTGCTTGAGTCCAGGAATTTGAAGCTGCAGTGAGCCCAGATCACACCACTGCACACTAGTGTGAGTCACAGAATAAAACTCTGTCTCAAAATAAAAAAGAAAAAAGAAAAAAAGAAATTGAGGCTCAAGGAGGTTAGGGTGAATTGCTCAAAACCATTCTGCTGTGACCTAAACCTAGAGTGAACATATGTCCTGATGTTTCCAGGATAGCCTCAGTTTATGCCTATTGTCCTGGTGTATTTTTTTTTTTTTTTTTTTTTTGGAGACGGAATTTTGCTCTTGTTGTCCAGGCTGGAGTGCAGTGGTATGATCTCAGCTCACTGCAACCTCTACCTTCCAGTTTCAAGCTATTCTCCTGCATCAGCCTCCCAAGTAGCTGGGATTACAAGTGCCCACCACCATGCCCGGCTAATTTTTGTATTTTTAGTAGAGACAGGGTTTCACCATGTTGGCCAGGCTGGTCTTGAGCTCCTGACCTTGTGATCTGCCCGCCTCGGCCTTCCAAAGTGTTGGGATTACAGGCGTGAGTCACCATGCCTCGTGTAATTATTAATAGCACCTTTTCACTCTCCAGAGTATCCTAGTTGGATAGTAAATTATATTAAGGAAGGAAACCCTTAATCCTCTTAAGCTTCTGAGACTCCCTTCCCCTAGACTTCTACATTGCATTTGAATAGAAGTAAAGGCTGGCAGACCAGGCGCCACCCTTCATTACACTCCTGCAGATCGCAGGCATGGTATGAAGGAATCTTTCCGGAAGGCATTGTTTTTGCTTAAACACCATCAAACCCCCACCTAGTCACATACTCCATGCCTACTTCATGAATCAAGACTTTCCCATGTAATTTCCAGAATTGTAAGCCTTTAAAAGGGCAAGGATTTTCTTTGTCAAGGAGCTCCAGTTAAGGTATTTTCACCTGCTGCAGGCCCCAGCCGAATAAATCACTACTTCCCTGTTTCAGTGTTGGAGAGTTTTGTTTGCAGCTGCTCCTGCTTCAATATGGTCACTCTACCAAAATTGTTTCTTTCATTCACTCAAATCCAATCTTTTATTTCATTACTGCCTTGTTTCCTCCACTTATGGCAGCTTCAAGATGATTACAACAACAGAAAGGTCTGGCTTCAGACCATGCAATCACTTCTATGAAAAAGGATGTTTCCAATTGCAAACAAACAATTCAACCAGTGACTTTTCAAGTTGCAAACTACCAGTATAGTACAACAGTGAAGACATCAGGCTCTGAATCTCTTCACTGTGTGTTGAAGGTATGTGGCTTTGGGGAAGTTAATGTGGAAAAAATATCAGCTACAGCACCATTAGCATAGACTTTATTCAAAATGTCAGGCCTGGCCAGGCTCAGTGGCTCACACCTGTAATCCCAGCACTTTGAGAGGCCAAGGCGGGTGGATCATGAGCTCAGGAGACAGAGACCATCCTGGCTAACATGGTGAAATCCCGTCTCTACTAAAAATACAACAAATTAGCGAGGCATGGTGGTACACAGCTGTAGTCCCAGCTACTCGGAAGGCTGAGGCAGGAGAATTGCTTGAACCCAGGAGGCAGAGGTTGCAATGAGCAGAGATGGTGCCACTGCACTCCAGGTTGGGTGACAGAGGAAGACTCCATCTCAAAAAAAAAAAAAAAAGTCAGGCCTGAGAAAGAGCTAAAAAATAGCCTGTCTTTCGGGAGGAAATGGCAAGAATTTTTATCAAACTTTAGCTGGAGTGGGAGAAGGGACTGTCAGCCAGAATGCTGCTATTTTGTAAGAGTTGGCCAAAGAGATTCTCCAAAGAGGGTGAAGCCCTTTTTGCTGTAGGCTCGAGTCGTTGCTGCCAAAATGGGCAAGTTCATGAAACTGGGGAAGGTGGTGCTTGTTCTGGCTGGACACTACTCTGGATGCAAAGCCATCATGGTGAAAAACATTGATGATGGCTCCTCAGATCCCCCCTACACCCATGCTCTGGTGGCTGGAATTGACCACAATCCCCGCAAAGTGACAGCTGCCATGGGCAAGAAGAAGATTGCCAAGAGGTCAAAGATCAAGTCTTTTGTGAAAGTTTATAACTACAATCATGTGATGCCCACAAGGTACTCTGTGGATATCCCCTTGGACAGAACTGTTGGCAATAAGGATGTCTTCAGAGTTTCTGCTCTTAAACGCAAGGCCTGGCAGGAGGCCAAAGTCAAGTTTGAAGAACGATATCAGATAGGCAAGAACGAGTGGTTCTTCTAGAAGCTGAGCTTTTAGATGCTTTGTTTTGGTCATTAAAAATTAAAAAGAAAAAAAATAAAAGAACGAGGGAGGAATCATTGTTGCAGATGAGCAGTCACTGTTTGAGCATGTTGGATTTATCAGCTTGGATGGGAGGAACAGTTAGGGGCTAAGACCCTGCACAGGAAGAGGTGGAAGGAAGAACTGCAGGCAAAGGGGACCTGCAGGGGAAAATGGTCCACATGGAAAATGCTAGGACTTAAAGGTCTCTTAGATTAGTTAACTCTTCCGCCTCCTTTTCCTCATCTGTAAAATGAGGATAACAGTTTATAAGGGTGGTTTCTGAGGATGGAATGTACTGAGTTACATAGGTGTTCAGCAAACAGTAGCTCTTATTATCTGAGATGGAGTTTTGCTGTCATCAGGCTGCAGTGCAGTGGTGTGATCTTGGCTCACTGCAACCTCCACCTCCTGGGGTTCAAGCGGATTTTCCTACCTCAGCCTCCCAAGTAGCTCAGGCTACAGGCTTGCACCACCATGCACAGCTAATTTTTGTATCTTTAGAAGAGACAGGGTTTCACCATGTTGGCCAGGATGGTCTCAATCTCTTGACCTTGTGACCCACCCACTTTGGCCTCCCAAAGTGCTAGGATTATAGGTGTGAGCCACCGCGCCTGGCTAGTATTCTTTGAGTCTCTTCCCCACCCTGTGCCCCTAGTGTAGTAGTAAAGGTATGGATTTTCTTTACACTGCATATAAAAGGTTGAGAAACTATCAATTTTTTATAATAAAGAATGAAAACTCCAAAAGGCATCTGGGTGAGGTAGAGGGTCTGCACAGAGTTTATGAAGGAAGGGGACTGCCAAAGCTGTCATTGGATTCAGGCACTCAACAGATTGGAACACCGTGTGGAGATTTATGGTAGTGTGAAGGTGCTTTATTTGTTATGAATTACTCAGATATTTTACTATATTTTAACCTGGGGGAGGAAACTCTCCTTTTTTTTGCCTTTTTGAAAACAAGATAAATTTCTTTAGATGTGGAAAGTATCAATGACCAATCCAATAGTTTTTATTTATTTATTTATTTATTTTGGGAGACAAAGTCTTACTCTGTCTGTTGCCCAGGCTAGAGTGCAGTAGGGCAATGTGGGCTCATTGCAACGTCTGCCTCCTGGGTTGAGGCGATTCTCCTGCCTCAGCCATCGAGTAGCTGGGACTACAGGCGTGCACCACCACGCTCAGCTAATTTTTGTATTTTTAGTAGAGATGGGGTTTCACCATGTTGGGCAGGCTGGTCTTGAACTCCTGACCTTAAGTGATCTGCCCACCTCAGCCTCCCAAAGTGCTAAGATTACAGGCTGAGCCACCAAGCCCAGCTCACTTCATGGCATATTTCTAATACTTAAAAACTCACCTGACAAAAGAGGTACTTTGTGGCCAGACCCAGTGGCTCACGCCTGTAATCCCAGCACTTTGGGAGGCTGAAGCGGGCGGATAATTTGATGTCACTAGTTCAAAACCAGCCTGGCCAATATGGTGGAATTCTGTCTATACTAAAAATACAAAAGTTAGCTGGGCGTGGTGGTGGGCACCTGTAATCCCAGCTACTCGGGAGGCTGAGGCAGGAGAATCACTTGAACCCCGGAGGTGGAGGCTGCAGTGAGCCAAAATCGTGGCATTGCACTCCAGCCTGGGCATAAGAGCTTGACTCCAAAAAATCAAAAAAACAAAACAAACAAAAAAAAAACCCCACAAGGTCAGGAGATAGCTGATTGTTATTCTGATTGGATAACTTTGGGACGGTTTTGATAAAAGGAAAACAAAATGTTTCTGTCTTTTGCCTAAATAATAACTTTATGGGTTATCTTGGAATTCAAGGCTTTCCAAATATTTCTGGTTCTCATTATGGCTTATCTTAGAGTGCAAACCTTTTAGGAATGTCAGCCTTTTCCAGACTATGGTACAGGATGATTAATCGATAAGGTGGGCAGGGCTAGACATGATAGTAGTTTTACAGACTAGAGTTTACACTAAACGTCCATAGGCTTCTGTAGGGCCACCAAGTAGAGTTGTGTGGATTGTATAGGTTGTGCACTACACAACTTAAGATGTTACGTGCACAGTGCCCTCTGGAGTTATAAAATGCAAAGTCTACTCAGCCATACCTGGAAGCCTAGAGGCCAGGCAGGTAACACAAATCAGTGAAACATATGGACCACGGAAAGGATTCCAGCAAATTTAAAAATAATGGTCAGAGCACTGTGGAGTTGTAATAAAACAAATTTGTAGACTATGTTCAGCCTTGGAGCTCAAGTTTGGGACCTCCGCTATATAAGGTAGATGCAGTCAATATTTTTGAGCAAGGTCATGATGCAAAGAGATATGTAAAATAGATTACCATAGAGAAAAGAGACTACAGTGAAATAAACAAGTCAGAAAAAGACTTCAATAATTTGAGCTGAGGAAACAGGGGCCTGGCCCAGAGCCATGTGGACAGACATAGAAAGAGAAGAATTAATAGAATTTAGTGATCAGATTCAGGTTTGATTCTGAATCAAATCAATTCAGATTTGATTTCTCATTAAGGGGAGAACAGAGTAATGCAAGGTTTTGAACTTGGGTCCTTAGGAAAATATCTGGAAGAAAAATATTTACCTTAGAAATAATTTCAAATTAAAAAAATAATCTTTTTAGAATATGATAGTAAAAATCATGTTTTGAAAGCTTACGTAATGCTGGCCAGGCACGATGGCTCAAGCACTTTGGGAGGCCGAGGCAGATGGATCACTTGAGGTCAAGAGTTCGAGACCAGCCTGACCAACATGGCAAAACTCCATCTCTACTAAAAATACAAAAATTAGCTGGGCGTGGTGGCAGGCACCTGTAATCCTAGCTACTGGGGAGGCTGAGGCAGGAGAATCACTCGAACCTGGGAAGCAGAGGCTGCAGTGAGCAGAGACTGCATGACTGCACTCCAGCCTGGGTGACAGAGTGAGATGCCATCTCAAAAAAAAAAAAAAAAGAAAAAGAAAAAAACCTGATTTAATGCTATGGTACTGTTCATAATAAAAAAAATATGTGGGGGAAAAAAAGCAGATAAGTGGAAGATAAAAATTGTAAAAAAAAAAAAAACTATGCAAAAACATTAACAAAATGTTATCTACGAGCAATGTGATTGTAAGTTACAATAATTTTATTCTTTATACTTGTACTAAGTTTCCAAAATTTCTACGATGAATGTGTTATATTTAAAAATAGAAAAAAATACTTTTAAAGATCCTAGAGGCTTGACTTTTACATAAGCCATAAATTCAACCTGCCTTATTTTGTTTTTGTGGTAACCATTTGAGATAGTAAGTGCTAACAGGCTTGGCTTTTTGGTGCTTGAGAAATTGGTCCTTTTCTTGTGTACTAGATAGAAAGCCCTTGTAATCTCAAGGAGATAAAGATTTAATGTTGCCTAGTGATATATATTTGTTTAGGGATGTGTTTTTATTCAAAAACTAACTTCAATTGTTTTAATGATTTTCAGAAAAGATGGTTTTTTTTTTTTTTTTTTTTAGAATTAGCTATAGCCCTTCCCAAGTTGTGTTCATTGCTTAAAGCCTACCTGAACTTTTTCCAAGAACATAAAGATTCAAGCAAAAAGGAATGATAACAGTATTATTCTGTTTAAGGCTGGGTATGGTGGCTCACACCTGTAATTCCAGCACTATGAGAGGCCGAGGTGGTGGATCATCTGAGATCAGGAGTTGGAAACCAGCCGGGCCAACATGGTGGGAAAACTCCATCTATACTAAAATACAAAAATTAGCTGGGTGTGATGGCACACTAATCCCAGCTACTAAGGAAGCTGAGACATGAGAATTACTTGAACCTCAGAGGTGGAGGTTGCAGTGACCCAAGATCATACCACTGCACTCCAGCCTGGGTTACAGAGTGAGACTGTGTCTTAAAAAAAAAAAAAAAAGAAATTCTGTTTATAGGACTTTAAAGTTTTAAAAAATGGCTTTATACACATACATATTTGATACCAGGCTCATCTGACTTTTAAGAAGAAAAACAGGATGTAATTATAAGAGGTTTTTTTCAGCTCTATTTTGTGGAGAAGACATTGAGGCTCACAGAAGTAAAGTCTCCTGCTCAGTATTACCACAGAGTTATCAAATGGTAAAGCCAGAATTGAAGTCAAGGTCTTTCAAGTAGCATAATTTTTCTCACAGATGATGAATTAAAAACCATGAGGGCTGTGCCTGGCCCACAGGATTGGACCTCCTTGCTATGCTGACAGCTGGATCTGTTCATTTCCTCACCACCTTTGCCCAGCCCCATGACCTGGCCAAAGCCCCAGACTATCACTGTGGTATAGCGGCTCCAGCACCCAGTGAAACCCAAAATACAACAAAGGAGAACAGAAGGTAGCTAACAACTCTAATTTCCTTAAAGTGCATTTGGTATTTTAACCTTTGTATCATGATTTGCACACAAGTCCTTCCTCAAAACAATTTAAGAGTAAAGATCTGAGATAAATAATGAAAATGATAGAAAAATTTACAAGTTTGATGTCTTATTATACATCCAACAGTATAATAATTTTTTCTGTGTGAAAATCTTATACTTATCATAAATGGTTAAATTACAGGAGCACAATTCCCATAGAAGCAGAACATGAAGAATTAGCTTCAGTTCCACATGGTTACAGCCTCAAAATTAGTTTTCCCTTCATACTTCTTTGATGTTATCCCGTTTGGCAGTTAACACCCACTTGCTGCAGGAATTTCTCATTGTTCTGTGATCAGGGGTATTCATTTGTTTTAACTCACACTCTACAGTTCGTCATGCAAATATGATTTTTACTTTGAATATAATTTTGGTTGGATACAATCTCACATTGTTCTTCACACGATTGGGTTTTTTGTATATATCATTTTATTCTGCCAAGGTGATTAACTTCTCTTGTATACCGTTTGGGTATTTGTTTATACTTTTATGCAATTACCCAAACTTCTTTGGTCAGTAAACTTTTATTACTACATAACTTGGATATACTAGCAAATAGCACATTTATCATCCTACCAATCACTTTAAAAGCAACATTGCTTTCTATAAGTTAATACTAATGTCACAAACAATAAATATTTATCAAATGAATGATTAAATGGATATGAGCTAAGAAAAGAGGTATTGTAGCCAAATTTGAGTAGGATATTACAAAAATTCTAACTTTATATATATATTTATAAATAAATACATACATTCATATAAACATATTTATTTAAAGATATATCTTTAAATAAATATATATATTTGGAGAGACAGAGTTTCACTATGTCACCCGGGCTGGTCTTGAACTCCTGGCCTCAAGCAATCCTTCTATCTCAGTCTCCCTAAGTGCTTGGATTTTAGACGTGAGCCACTACATCCAGCCTAAAATATTTTTTTGATGAGCAATAAAAATGGCTTTGGTCTAGTCATAACTTAAAATTGAAATGTTTTAAGATACCAAGCCTAAGCAATAAAGGGTAAACTTGAAGAACAAGATTTTACAAAAATGACCATACATGGCAACTTCTCAGAGGAAGCAGTCTACCCTCCTGTTCAAAGCCAGTCCCTCCTGTAATATCTATTTCTATATAACAAATTACCCAGACTTCATGGCTTAACATAGCAAACATTGGCCAGACACAGTGGCTCACACCTGTAATCCCAGCACTTTGGGCGGCCGAGGCAGGTGGATCACGAGGTCAGGAGTTCAAGACCAGTCTGGCCAAGATGGTGAAACCCCGTTTCTACTAAAAATTACAAAAAAAAAAAAAAAAAATTAACTGGGCACAGTGGCACACACCTGTAATCCCATCTACTCAGGAGGCTGAGGCAGGAGAATTGCTAGAACCCGGGAGGTGAGCAGTGAGCCAAGATCGTGCCACTGCACTCCAGGCTGGGTGACAGAGCGAGACTGTCTCAAAAACAAAAACAAACAAAAAAAGTATGTTATCGCACACCGTTTCGGATGTGAGGGAGGAACATGGCAGAGTGGTTCTGGCTCAGAGTGTCTCTCCTGATGGTACAGTCAGATGTCAGCCAAGGCTGCCATCGTCTGAAGCCTTAACTGAGCTGGGGGATTCCCTTCCAAGTTCCCTCACATGGTTGTTGGCAAGAAGCCTTACTCCCTCACTATATCTGCTTCTCCACAGACAGCAGCTGGCTTCCCTCAGAGCAAATCATCAGGGACGAGAGAGAAAGCGAGCAAGAGAATGTCACCAAGACAGAAGCCACAGTAGATTTTATAACTTAACCTCAGAAATGACACAATGTCGGCCAGGCACGGTGGCTCATGCCTGTAATCCTAGCACTTTGGGAGGTCGAGGTGGGTGGATCACTTGAGGTCAGGAGTTCAAGACCAGCCTGGCCATCATAGTGAAACCCCATCTTTAAAAAAAAAATTTTTTTTTAATGTTTAAAAAAAAAAAAAATGACACAATGTCATTTCTGCCATATTTAATCAGTCACTCAGACCACTGTGGGAGAGGTTGACAAAAAGGCATGACTACCAGGAGGAAGGATGACTGGGGCCCATCTTGGAGGCTGACTACCAAACTTCCCTTGTATTCTTTACGATCTTCTCCCATCTCTTCAGGAACTTTCCTGCATTTGTTACCCACTTGCTCTTACTGTTTGACTACTTCCTCTTGACTAGTTCTTCCCCATCTTGGTTCTGGATACTCTAACTATATTCTGAGGTTTCACTCTATACCATCTTGTTTTCCTTGACTCTTTTGCCTTGACTAGTGTGACAACAGTCTTCCCTGGCTTTTATCTGCTGCTGGCCTTCTTCCTTTAGCTCTCTGTAAATGTTGGTATTTTTCATAGTTTAGTCCTCATCTCTTCTTATTCTTTTTTTTTTTTTTGTAGAGATGGGGTTTCACCATGTTGGCCAGGATGGTCTCGATCTCTTGACCTCGTGATCCACCTACCTCGGCCTCCCAAAGTGCTGGGATTACAGGCGTGAGCCACCGCGCCCAGCCTTCTTTTTTCTTATTCTAAACACTCTCCCTTTCTAACTTTTTCTGTGTCATTGCCCTTAGCTGCCATCTGTATGCTGATGACTTACAAATCTAAATTCCCAGATTTTTTCTCTTTTTAAAATTCCATTATTATTATTATTATTATTATTATTATTTTTCAGACGGAGTTTCGCTCTTGTTACCCAGCCTGGAGTGCAATGGCATGATCTTGGCTCACCGCAACCTCCGCCTCCTGGGTTAAGGCAATTCTCCTGCCTCGGCCTCCCAAGTAGCTGGGACTACAGGCGTGAGCCACCATGTCCTGCTAATTTTTGTATTTTTAGTAGAGACGGGGTTTCACCATGTTGACCAGGATGGTCTCGATCTCTTGTCCTCGTGATCCACCCACCTCGGCCTCCCAAAGTGCTAGGATTATAGGCGTCAGCCACCGCGCCTGGCCTATTATTATTATTTTGAGACGCAGTTTCGCTCTTGTTGCCCAGGCTGGAGTGCAATGGTGCAATCTTGGCTCACCGCAGTCTCCGCCTTCTGGGTTCAACTGATTCGTCTGCCTCAGCCTCCCGAGTAGCTGGGATTACAAGGCATGTGCCACCATGCCTGGCTAATTTTTTGTATTTTTCATAAAGATGGGGTGTCACTGTGTTAGCCAGGATGGTCTCGATCTCCCAACCTCAGATGATCCACTGCCTTGGCCTCCCAAAGTGCTGGGATTATAGGTGTGAGTGACCGCGCCCAAGCTAGTTCCATTATTATATCCAACTCCTTGCTCAAGAGTCTGAAAGTCCCACAGGTTTCCCAACTGATAGTTATATTGGCTCTATTTAAGGGGATTGATTACTTCTGGGAGCTTTTGATTGGGAATAGAAACATTTTTTATTAACAGTAGTCCAGGCCAGATATGGTGGCTCATCCCTATAATCCTAATACTTTTGGAGGCTGAAGTGGGAGGATCACTTCATGCCAGGAGTTCCAGACCAACCTGCGCAAGAGGGAGACCCTGCCTCTACAAATAAGTAAAGGAACAAACATATATACATATATATATAATATATATATAAGTATATAATATATATATATTTGAGACGGAGTCTTCCTGTGTTGCCCAGGCTGTGTGCAGTAGCTCAATCTTGGCTCACTGCAACCATTATTTATACTTTTAGCTCAACATAAAAGCAGAAGGCTCACCCTAATTACCAGTTTATGCAGAAAATATAAAAGGAAGAGCTGCACCCAGCCTCATAATCAACTCCGGTCTGCCTCCTGGCTTCAAGTGATTCTCCTGCCTCAGCCTCTTGAGCAGCTGGGACCACAGGTGCCTGCCACCAGCCTGGCTAATTTTTTGTATTAGCAGAGATGGGGTTTCACCATGTTAGCAAGGATGGTCTTGATCTCCTGATCTCATGATCTACCCACCTCGGCCTCCCTAAGTGCTGGGACTACAGGCAAGAGCCTCTGTGCCTGGCCTAAGCGAACAAGTATTTTTAAAAAGTGTTGCACAGGGAACTTTAACTCCAAAATAAGTTGCATCTGTTTGTACCAATCTCTAGAGCAAAGGCATGATGGAATGTGTAAATAGCAAAAGCTTCCCGTTTTTTTGCAGAGGAAGCCACTGATATGTCCACCAAACCATTATTTATACTTTTAGCTCAACATAAAAGCAGAAGGCTCACCCTAATTATCAGTTTATGCAAAAAATATAAAAGAGCTGTGCCTAGCCTCATAACTCCGGTGTGCCAGCACCTCTTCAGGTGCTTCATGGTGCCTATCCCAAGACTCAGAACCTTACCAAATCCACTCCTACACAAATTGCTCAAGACCAACTCCTCCCTCGAATGCTCTAGATTTCAGACCTAAATTTCTCCTAAGCCAATGTTAGGAAACCAGTTCTAAGAGCTGTGTCCCCCAGGGCGTCTCTAGCACAGATAGACACTGGCTCTACATCCTGCAGCTGTTGTTCGCACATTTCTATGATGTAACTGTGCTGTCAGCAAGAGTTCATTATGCAATACAATATTTGCATATAATGCAGTAATCATGCACTAAATATTATCATTGTGAAATAACATCATAATGTCCAATCACAAGCCACATGCAGCAGCAGCCTGCTCATACATATACAGTATCAGAACTCTCCCTTACAAGTGGATATTGAAACAGGAAAGGTTCCCTTGTCCCCCTGGCAGGGCATGCGATCGGGGTCTGGCTCACTTATTCAGCCTCCCGATGCTCAGCATACATCTCCGCAGGCTGTGGGGCTCCGCCCCACGGCAGCGTCTAGGGGTGAATGTTTACAGCTCCTGAAGCCCCAGTGGGTATGTATTACAGGGTGCTCTTAGTTTGCTGTCTTGTGTTAACCAGCTCAATTAGACCCTCTACCCTCTTGCAAGGACAGAGGGCTTTCTGTATCCTGGCTTCTTGCCTTGGTGTACCGGAAGAATCAGATCACATGTGGGCTTGGAGAAGGAGTGCAAAGTTTTACTAAGAGGAAGTAGCTCTCAGCTGATGGGGGAGCCAGAAAGGAGATGGTCTTTCCCTAGAGTTGGGCCACTCGGAGGCCCAGGCTCTCCTCCAACTGCCCTGGTCAAACTCCACCTCAACCCGCTTGCCGACAGGTGGCCTGGGGTGTGCTGGTACCTGTTGGTGTGCTCCTCTTGACGACCAGCTACTTGCATCGCTTTCCGCCAACGTGTTCTCCGGAACGTTCAGCCACCCATGTCTGCCTGCCTGCTAGGGTCTCCAGTTTTTATAGTCTCAGGATGGGGCGTGGCAGGCCAGGGTGGTCTTGGGAAATGGAACATGTGGGCAGGAAATTTCTGTCCTCACCTAGGTCCGTGGGGGTGGAGCCTTTCTCTTTCCAGCATCAATATGTACCCTTCCTCAGGAACAAAACCTGATGTCAGGTGAATAGATGTTGCCTCTTATTCAAGCTATGAACCTTATTTTCACCAGTGAAATGATTGGGATCGAGGTTGAACACTCAGAACTTCTCCACATGCTTGAATCTCTAGAGCCTCCATTCTAAGACTGATGAAGTTATTTCTGTACTTCAAACCCATCTAGTGGGAGAGGTCGCCGAGAAGCCAGTTAGTAGTGCCACAGTTCTAAAGTTTAAAACTGGTCAGGGACCACAAGAAGAAACTCACATTTCATACAAGGAAACATGAGTTTTCCCTTCCTCCCTCCCTCCCTCCCTTTTCCTTCTCTTTTTTTCTTTCTTTCAACTATATAGGCAAGGTCTCACTGTATTGCCCAGGTTGGTATGAAGCTCCTGGGCTCAAGCAGTCCGCCAGCCTCAGCCAGCCAAAGAGCTGGGACTACAGGTGTGTGCCACCATGTTCTACTGGAAACGTGAGTTTTTAAACGTTAAAAATGTTCAGGGGCCAGTTGTGGTGGTTCACGCCTGCAATCCCAGCACTTTGGGAACCCAAGGTGGGTGGATCACTTGAGGTCAGGAGTTCAAGACCAGCCTGGCCAAAATGGTGGAACCCCATCTCTGCTAAAAATACAAAAAGCCTGGCTCACACCTGTAATTCCAATTACTCGGGAAGCTGAGGCAGGAGAATAGCTTGAATCCAGTAGGTGGAGGTTGCAGTGAGCCGAGATTGTGCCACTATACTCCAGCCTGGGCAATAGAGTGAGACTCCATCTCAAATAAATAAATAAATAAATTTAAAAATAAATATAATAAATTTTTAAACAGAATAATTGAAATATTTGTACTGAGAAAATGCCATGTCTAACAAACTTAATGCTAGTCCTAGATTGTTTAGGTAGCTTTATAAAGGTAGGGAGGAAGGAAGGGAAAGAAAGAGGGTAAAAAGAAAAAATACATAAAGGAGGAAATCAATGAGAACGGTCAGAGGCTTTGGTTCTGGATACCCCAAAACTATCTTTTCAAGTTGATCAGCATTTCTTCATCTCATAGAGCTATTTATTATATATTTATAATGTATTTTATATTGAGATTATATATTTTTTATATATCAAGATTTTATTATTTATTGAGATTGCAGAAATTTATGGCTGGTGTTGCTTTATGCTGGTATGTTTATAGTTTGGTATGTTGAGGATGCTTTCATAATTAAGACATACATACATTTTTTGTAGCTGCATGTAATCTCGATGTTTGAATGATTAACTGAAAAGAACACCCAATTTCAGACAATATCTCTGGTACCAGGTCAAACCAGGAACATTCTGATCCTAGAGTTGTTTAAACAAAGACTGGAGAGTACTGCCTTCTTAGGCATACCAGAACCCACGGTAAGATGGTAAGTTATGTAAACCAGATGTGACCTTCAAGTCCAACATTATCAAATTATAAGGAATAATTTCAGCAGCAGCACTGATTATAACCTCACTCCACTGTGCCACTCTGAGTATTGCAAAGCACTGATTATAGGATGCAGGTATTGATAAGGAGATTCTAATCAATGTCCTAATGTGTTTTTTCAAAAGTAGGTTCTTGCAAACTGAGTTTCAGAAATCATGACCCTGGCATGAATCACAAGATCATAAAAGCCTTCTGAGATTCTGTAAACATGGTATCTCTATCTCCTTGACATTCACCTGCAACATTCCAGACAGGCTGTTGAGATTGATGTAGAGATAGAGTGGGCAGCCTGGAGAAAATTGTAAATGTTTGTAAAACCTGCTGAGGGGATTTGGAGAAGCAGATGGCCCAGACCAAATAAAAAGACTGCTAAGCGATTCTAGAGGTTCACCTGAGTTTAGAGGGCATGGTTTATTGTGGCTGTTGCATTCCAGACCCTTGAATTTGTTTTCACATTTAATCCTCCTGACGTCTAAATATGTAAATATAATTTTCCTGATTTTGCAGAATTTGTCACTAATACAAGCTGCCATCGCTAGTTAAGGTTTTGTGGTTGCAAACAACAGAAAATCACTTTTATCACAAGATAAAAGGCATTTCATTGGAAAAATATGTGGAAACAAGAGGGCCAAAACAAAGAGGGAGGTTAATGAACCAATATGTAAAGAAAAAAACCAAAGCATTTCACAGGCCTCAGTAGTAAAAATGAATAGATGGATTCTTTAGGATATAGCTGCCTGTATATTCCTTAGTATCTTTGGATCACTCCACCCCAGAGTCCAATTCTGAGAGAGCAGATGGTGGGAGACACTGTCTGCCTTAGCCAAAGTCATATTGTTAGTTGAGGAGCTGCCTCCAAGACTGAAATACAGCATTGTGCAGGTTAAGATGATTTTGCCGAAGAAAGGAGGCTGGATAACGGTGAGCAAAAATGAGCAAATATGTCCACAGCAGATCAAATAGCAGAATCTATATCTGAAACCTTATGTATGTTTTTAGCTAGGTCTGTTGTCATCTGGATGATTACAGCACAAGTGAAATTGAGTAAGAGATTTGAGGGCGTTAATGCTGGAAATAGTGATGGATAATCAATATACTTCTGAGCCAGAGAAGATAATTTGGAAACCAAAACTGGGACAAGGTGGGTTTAAATCAAGTTTAGCCTAAAGCTGCCTTCTTACGTATTTAAGTTTGGCCTAAAGGTTTTTCTGTACATCATGAACTCTAACAAGTGGAGGGCTAAACTATCCATAGCCCACGCCTGTGCCAATCACTGAGTTTTGGCCAATCAAATGTAGCCAATTGTTCAAACCGTGTTCAAATGAAGCAAATGCCAAGCTGTAACCAATCCAGTTGTTTCTGTACTTCACTTCTGTTTTCTGTACGTCAGTTTCCTTTTGCTGTCTGTAAATCTTCCACCACGTGGCTGTGCCAGGTTCTCTATGAATCTGCTGTGATTCTGGGGGTTGCCCTATTTGCAAATTGTTCATTGCTCAATTAAACGCCTTTAAATTTAACTCAGCTGAAGTTCTACCAGTGGTAAGAAATTTCTAAGAATCTTCTGAGATTTTCCCTTTTTTTTGAGACAGAGTCTCCCTTTTTTTGAGACTTTTGTTTTGTTTTGTTTGTTTCTTTTTGTGGAGAATGGGGGTCTCACTATATTGCCCAGGCAGGTCTCGAACTCCTGGGCTCAAGCTATCCTCCTGCCTCTGCCTCCCTAAGAGCTGGGATTGCAGGCGTGAGCCACAGTGCCCAGTGAGACATTGTTTCACCATGTTGGTCAGGCTGGTCTCAAATTTCTGACCTCAAGTGATTCGCCTGCCTCAGCCTCCCAAAGTGCTGGGATTACAGGAGTGAGCCATCACTCCCAGCCAGATCTTCTGAGATTATGGCAGAATTTTTTTTTTTTTTTTTTTTTGAGATGGAGTTTCACCCTTTTGCCTCGGCTGGAGTGCAGTGGTGCAATCTCAGCCCACTGCAACTGCCGCCTCCCACACCGGGTTCAAGCGATTCTCCTGCCTCAGCCTCCTGAGTAGCTGGGATTACAGGCACCCGCCACCACACCTAGCTAATTTTTGTATTTTTAGTAGAGATGGGGTTTCACCATGTTGGCCAGGCTGGTCTCGAGCTCCTGACTTCAAGTGATTCACCTGCCTCGACCTCCCAAACTGCTGGAATCACAGGCATGAGCCACCGCGCCTGGCCTATTATGCCAGAAATTCTATGATGCAAACCAAGCAAGAGGCATGCCATGAGAAACTGAGGTGCTATGAAGGGTCATCAAAGAGCAAATAAAGTTCCAATTGTGTTTTAGTTTCATTTATTTATTTATTTAAAATAGAGTCAGACACAGTGGCTCACCCCTATAATCCTAGCACTTTGGGAGGCTAAGGCTTGAGCCCAGGAGTTTGAGACCAGCCTGGGAAACATAGCGAGACCCTGTCACTATATTAAAAAAAATTATTGGATTAGCCAGGGATGGTGGCACATGCCTATGGTTCCAGCTACTCTAGAGGCTGAGATAGGAGGATCACTTGCACCCAGAAGGTTGAGGCTGCAGTGAGCTGTGTTCATGCCACTGCACTCCAGTCTGGGCAACAGAGCAAGACCCTGCCTCAAATGAATAAATACAATAAAATACAACACTGTCATTTATTTCCATTTACTGGGGGAAAAGAGGGAGAAGTAGAATCATAACCATCCAGCTACCCAAATAATATGAGATCTAAAGCTGGGTGCTGTGATGCACGCCCGTAATCCCAGCTACGCAGGAGGCTGAGTTGGGAGCATCTCTTGAGCCCAGGAGTTCAAAATCAGCCTGGGCAACATAGCAAGACCCTGTCTCAAACAAACAAATAATATGAGATCCTTTGAGGTAAGCTTTACCATAAACATATATTTCTAACATTCCATTCTTACCCAGTGAAAATCCACAAAATAAATCTAAAATTACCCACAAACCTGTTTTTTTTCTTGACTTTTTTGTTTATTTGTTTTATATTTTATATTTTTGAAAATACAGATGGGAGCCGGGCACATTGGCTCACACCTATAATCCCAACACTTTGGGAGGCCGAGGTGGGCAGATCCCCTGAGGTCAGGAGTTTGAGACCAGCTTAGTCAACATGGTGAAACACCATCTCTACTAAAAATACAAAAATTAGTTGAGAGTGGTGGCACTCTCAGGAGAATCACTTTAACTCAGGAGACAAAGGTTGCAGTGAGCCGAAACCCCCCCACTGCCCAGCCATTTTTATGAGATGGGGTCTGGCTGTGTTGGCCAGGCTGGAGTGCAGTGACATGATCTCAGCTCACTGCAACATCTGCCTCTTGGGCTCAAACCATCCTCCCACCTCAGCCTCCTAAAGAGCTGGGACTACAGCTGAGTGCCACCACGCCCAGCTAATTTTTTTTTTTTTTTTGGTATTTTTGGTAGAGATGGAGTTTTGCCATGTTGCCCAGGCTGGTCTCAAACTCTTGGCCTCCCAAAGTGCTGAGATTACAGGCATGAGCCACCATGTCCAGCCCTTTTTCTTTAAATTTTTTAAAATCTTTTTTCTTTTTTTTAAAGACAGGTTCTCGCTCTGTTGTCCAGGCTGGAGTGCAGTGGCACAATCTTGGCTCACTGCAGCCTCCACCTTCTGGGCTCAAGCAATCCTCCTCCCTCAGCCTCCTGAATAGCTGGGGCCACAGGTGTAAGCCACCATTCCCAGTTAATTTTTATATATTTTTTTGCAGAGACAGGGTTTTGCCATGTTTCAAAGCCTGGTCTCAAACTCCTGAACTCAAGCAATCCTCTTGCCTCCGCCTTCCAAAGTGCTGGGATTATTGGCATGAGCCATGGTGCCCAGCCTTCTTTAGTTTAGTTTTGTTTTTTTTTTTAATGAATGAGAGGGTTTTTTTTGTTTTTTTGGTTTTTTTTAAATGTTGCCCAGGCTGGCCTTGAACGTGCAGCCTCACCTCCTCCAGTGCCAGGACAACTGGCCAGAGCCACAGTGGCTCCCCAGCCTTCTTCTTTTTTTTTTTTTTTTGAGATGGAGTCTCACTCTTGTTGCCCAGGCTGGAGTGCAATGGTGTGATCTCGGCTCACTGCAACCTCTGCCTCCCGGGTTCAAGTGATTCTCCTGCCTCAGCCTCCCGAGTAGCTTCCCCAGCCTTCTTTAGTTTTAAAAGGCCATCAAATTCTTGGAAATAGCACAGACTTCCCAATATTAACATTCAGAAGGAACACACATACAGTCTTGTCTCCATTGGGCTTATTACTGCTTGTTGATGGTGCATTTCAGAGCTGAGAACAATTCCAGTGAAGTTTTCAATGCTAGTAATGTAATAAACACTGCTGCTTCAACAGTCTACATTAGGTCAGCATTTAAGAGAGGGTCTCCCTCACCAGCAGATTGTCCAAGAATACAAGTTCAACCACTGGCTCAAGAGAAGCAGAAAGTCTTCTCAATGGTTCAAAATTCATTTTATGTTTAAAGACAGGCCTTCTGCAAACTGAGGCTCTGACATCTTTAGGGTAGTGACTGTAATTCTTCCTAGACATAGAAGGCCAACAAGGTGATTGCTACAACAGCACAGAGCAAAAGCCATTACATACTAGTAGCCAGTGAGAAAGAAGATCCAGGACCCTATAGAGGAAAGCACACTCACATGCCAGCAAGCAGAGTGGTGGGAGGGGAGCTGGGGTGCATGCTCATCCATTACATGGCTCTGAAGTCTAAGTAAGATGAGCACTCACTCTGTACTAGTTGGCACCTAGGTGGTAAGTGGCAATTCACCAGATAAAATTTTAGGTGGAACCACAGATTTGAAAAGTTCTGGGGTGCAATATAATGTCTATAGGAGCATCGCTATTAGCATGAGAAGTCAGTGTCTTGGAAACAAGTAGGGCCCCTTCCCTTGGAATATTGAAAAGAGATCTAAAGATCATGTCTTCAAGCGCTTGAGGGGAGACTTAATACAATGAATTCTGTGGCTTTCTGCCAGAGCCGGTGCAGGGAATCAATGAACTGGTCAGACCTCCTGCTCTGCTTGGGAACCCATAGCCCGAAAATGAGTTTTAGGTTCTAATACAGTCAGATAGTACATTAATTATTTGGTTTATTAAAAACTTCTGGGCCCAGAAGTTCATGACCAGCCTGGGCAACATAGGGTGACCCCTGTCTCTATAAAAAATAAAAAATTAGCCAGGCATGGTGGTGTGCACCTATAGTTCCAGCTACTCAGGAGGCTGAGGTGGGAGCATCCCTTGAGCCCAAAAGGTTGAGGCTGCAGTGATCTGTAATCATACCACTGCACTCCAACCTGGGTTGGAGACTGAAAAAAAAGAAAGAGAGAAAGAGAGGAAGGAAGGGAGGAAGGGAGGGAGGGAGGGAGGGAAGGGAGGAAAAGATTTAAAAAAAAAAAAAAGAAAATTTGAGAGGTCATTGCCATAGCCTTCCTTCTTCTTCTTCTTCTTTTTTTTTTTTTTTGGAAAAGGAGTCTCACTCTGTAGCCCAGGCTTGAGTTCAGTGGCACTAACTCAGTTCACTGCAAACTCTGCCTCCCAGGTCCCTATTCAAGCAATTCTCCTGCCTCAGCCTCCTGAGTAGTGGATTACAGGCATGTGCCACCATGCCCAGCTAATTTTTGTATTTTCTTTTTAGTAGAGACGGGGTTTCACCATGTTGGTCAGGCTGGTCTTGAACTCCTGACCTCGTGATCCACTCACCTAGGCCTCCCAAAGTGCTGGGATTACAGGCGTGAGCCACCATGCCCAGCCTTTTTTTTTTTTTTTTTTTTTTTTTTTAAATATGGGATAGGGTGTCACTGTGACACCCAGGCTAGAATGCAGTGGCTCAACCTCAGCTCACTGCAACCTCTGCCTCCCAGGTTCAAGCAATTCTCCTGCCTCAGACTCCCAAGTAGCTGGGATGATGGGCATGTAACACCACACCTGGCTAATTTTTATAGTTTTAGTAGAGACAGCGTTTCACCATGTTGGCCAGGCTGGTTTCGAACTCCCAACCTCAGGCAATCCACTCACTTCAGCCTCCCAAAGTGCTGAGATTACAGGCATGAGCTACCGTGCCTGGCCTGTGCCATAACTATTAAAAAAAAAAAAAAAGCCACTCAAGATACTTGATAACTTTTTGTTGAGCTATGAAAAAATGAAAACTCTACTGATGATGGCATTTATAAACAAAGATGTCTGAAGATTATTTTACGAACTGACGTTATTTTTTTCTACCCCTCCCTTTTCCCCAAAGAACTGTTTTATGACTCCAGGGAATGCTCTCAAACAAGAGTGCTAGCAGAAACCTAGAGGCAAAGTGTCTTAGTTTCCTAAAGAGCCTGACTGGTAAAAGAAATTTGAAACCGGTGTTTTCATTTGTTTTTATTAAAGGAAATTATCTCAGGGAAAATCTACCATTTATGAGAAAAGCAGAGCATAGTCACAATGAATCTTCTGAGTTATGGGAAAGAACAGTATCTCCATCCCTTATGTTTCCAGATCTGGAACATCCTTTATGTTCTGGAACATCCCTTATGTTCCAGATGCAGCAGCTTCAGCTAGGTGAGTGGCTTTCTACCTCACTGCACACTGGTTCCCTGGGTGCCTTTGAACCGTGAGATTGGCTGAGAATCACTGAGTATCTCCCTGCTCCTCCTTCACCCCTCCCTATGGAAATAGGAGTGAGCAGTCAGACATGTGAGTTGGGAAGGACAGACTGAGCTCAGCTCTTCTTCCACATTTCTAGACCTGTGTGTTACAGAGAGTGGATCTGTTTCCTGTGACCCCTCCTTTGCTGGGAAACCTGTTGTTCAGCTGTGCCAACAAGCAGGTGGGGATGTCTGTGGAGAGTGTGAGCATGCCCACTTGTCCACATCTTCCTGTTGGCTTTATTAAGGTGATATTTTGTTTTGTTTGTTTGTTTTGGGACGGAGTCTCGCTCTATCGCCCAGGCTGGAGTGCAGTGGCATGATCTTGGCTCACTGCAACCTCCACCTCTGAGGTTCAAGCGATTCTCCTGCCTCAGCCTCCCAAACTGGGACTACAGGCGCCCACCACCATGCCTAGCTAATTTTTGTATTTTTAGTAGAGATGGGGTTTCACCATATTGGCCAGGCTGGTCTCAAAACTCCCGACCTCAGATGATTCACCCACCTTGGCCTCCCAAAGTGCTGGGATTACAGGCGTGAGCCACCGCACCTGGCCCAAGGTGATATTTGAAACTCGCTTATCTGATTCCTGTATTTCTCTCAATCAATTCTTAATTCAAGAGGAAGAAAGATACTATTTATTAGCCCACCAAGGAAAGAATTTTTGGCTGGTCTAAACTCTTGCCTCAGACCCAGGGACCCTGGGGATATGACCTTAGATTTACCTTTTTGCCACTCTGCTCCCCAGAATGTATTGATACAAGATAAACTTGGAATGTTAGCAGGTCAGATTGCCCCTGGCTTACAGAAGCATTCATTGTGAAACCCCTGATTGATGAGTTGCAGCTGCCCTCGCAGCCATGTGATTTAGCATTTACTCCCAGAGACTATGCAATAAGCATAGACTACACAAAGGTAGAGAATGGGAAGGGTGGCTACCCAGAAGTCAAGTCTTGTGCACCTGCTTCAATCTCACCTCTTGCAACTGAGCATACTGTGTGGTGGAGGCGCATGGAAGCTGCACCCAGCATTGCCAGACACCAGAAGCCTTCTGTAGTTTAGCCTTTGCATTTACTGTGTGCCTTTTTTTTTTTTTTTTTTGAGGTGGAGATTTGCTCTGGTTGCCCAGGCAATGGAGTACAATGGCGTGATCTTAGCTCACTGCAACCTCCGCCTCCTGGGTTCAAGCAATTCTTCTGCCTCAGCCTCCCGAGTAGCTCTGATTACAGGCTTCTGCCACCATGCCTAGCTAAGCTAATTTATTATGTTGTATTTTTAGTAGGGATGGGGTTTCTCCATGTTGGTCAGGCTGGTCTTGAACTCCCAACCTCAGGTGATCCACCCACTTTGACTTCCCAAAGTGCTGGAATTATGGTATGAGGCACCATGCCTGGCCTTACTGTGTACCTTTTAAAGCTAAGTAAACTGGTATGGGGAACATACTGTGACTTGTGAGCCTTTTAAAAAAAATTTTGATCTTAGGACCAACAGATACTGAGTAATGCAGAAGGCAATTAGTCCACTAAATTCCTATACTTGAGTACAGCTCTTCGATAATTGGATTATTAAAGTGACTACAAGTAAGTGATTGTTTGCTCAATCACTTACTTGTAGTCAATTCTGTAGGTTAGCTCACCTAGCAGTCATTCCAACTCTTATTTCAATTTTCCTTCCTTCTTTACAGAAGGAGGAAAGCTGAAAACTTCCCTTCTCAGATTTCCTTATAGCTAGGGGTGGTCGCATGACTTAATTCTGGCTAACAAAATGTAAGCTGAATTTTGCTAGTACTGCCCCTTCCATTTCTTTCTTCCTGCCTGGAACCCATGAGGATGCCTGAGGCTCAGCAGTCATTGCTAAGCGTGGTAGTGAGCAGGATACAAGGGCCAGTTTCCTTGATGGCATTGTTGAGGCCATAACAATCAGCCTTGGGCTTCCTGTTCCCAGATTTCATGCTGTAGGAGACAAAGGGATCACTTACTTATTTAAGCAGTCAAATGTAATCCTAACAGATATATATATATATATATATTTTTTTTTTAGATGGAGTTTTGCTCTTGCTGCCCAGGCTGGAGTGCAATGGCACGATCTCGGCTCACCGCAACCACTGCCTCCCGGATTCAAGCGATTCTCCTGCCTCAGCCTCCCGAGTAGCTTGGACTACAGGCATGCACCACCACGCTATTTTTTGTACTTTTGGAGACACGGGGTTTCACCATGTTGGCCATGATGGTCTCCAACTCCTGACCTCAACGATCCGCCTGCCTCGGCCTCCCAAAGTGCTGGGATTACAGGTGTGAGCCACCGCACCTGGCCAAGACTGAAATTCTTTTAGCATGCTAACAACTAAACACTAATGCTGCTTTTAAATCTGTTATAATTGATCAGTGATAGCTGCTTCAGCAAACACATCTAGGTAACAGAAAATGAACTTTTGTAACTTTTGTAACCCGCACTTTTATGACTTATTTCCCAAACTACTCCTGCCTCAGTAACCAATACTTCCCAAAATAAACCCTTCCCGTAAACCCTGTATTTTCTTTGTTCAATGAGACTGATCAGTCTAGCTTTGGGGTGGTGGTCTCATCTTTTGATATACTATACATTTTTCTTAAACAAAGAGAGACTTCATTTAACAAGGGTCAAGACAAATACAGAATATCTAGCAGATAAAAGCAGAGTACAAAGTTTTGTGCTATTCCATGAAGGGAGGTAGAAAAGTGATATATGATAATTTGTTTTAATTATGTGAAGAAATAACTTTATATATTGTTTTGAAACTCTTGATTTTTTTCTTATGTTTTTATTTGAAAAACAAAAATGCTAAAATGAGTAAAATCCTTCATGATCCCACCATCTTTATATTTGAAATATTTAAAAAAGTAAAAGTCTTCCTCTTGTCTCCTTCCTAGCAATCCCATCCAACAGATGTCATTGCTGTTAACCCTTCTCACCAGGCCTGTGGCATGCACCTGTAATCCCAGATGCTTGGGAGGCAGAGGCAGGAGAATCACTTGAACTGGAAAGTGGAGGCTGCAGGGAGCCAAGATCACTCCATTGCAGAGAATTCTTTTTCTTTCTTTCTTTCTTTCTTTTTTTTTTTTTAACCTGAGATGGGGTCTTGCTCTGTTGCCAGGCTGGAGGGCAGTGGCACGATCTTGGCTCACTGCAATCTCCGCCTCCCTGGTTCAAGTGATTCTCCTGCCTCAGCCTCCCAAGTAGCTGGGGCTACAGGCACATGCCACCACATCTGGCTTATTTTTGTATTTTTAGTGAGTCAGGGTTTCACCATGTTGGTCAGGATGGTCTTGATCTCTTGACCTTCTGACCCACCCGTCTCGGCCTCCCAAAGTGCTGGGATTACAGGAGTCAGCCACTGTGTCTGGCCTGAGAATTCTTGAATGGATACAAATATTGTTTTCTTTATTACAAAGAAGGTCTTAATAAATAACTGTACAAATGTCAATTTAGGCTTTCCTCTTTGTTTTGACTAGTTTTCTGTCATTTCTTTTCTTCATCAAATGTATTTTGACTTTTTTTTTTTTTCTGTATGAACTTTAAAATCAGCCTCTTTCTCTTTTTTTAACCCTGAATCCTTAGGATTTGGGAGGTGAGTTATATAAATTAATTTAGAAAGAATTGAAGTTTTATCATGTTGAGGCGTCTTAGGTCAGGTTATATCTTTTCGTTTGTTCAAACCTCTTTTTTTGAGACATTCTGGCTGTGTTGGCCAGACTGGAGAGCAGTGGCAAAGTCCTGGCTTACTGCAATGTCTGCTTTCTGGCCTAAGCCATCCTTCCACCTCAGCCTCCTGAGTAGCTGGGACTAAAGGCTCAAGCCACTAACGCCCAGCTAATTTTTGTATTTTTTGTAGAGACAGAGTTTCACCATATTGCCCAGGCTGGTCCTGAACTCCTGAGCTCCATGTTGCCCTCCCAAAGTGTTGAGATTACAGTTGTGAGCCACCACGCCTGGCTGCTTTTTTTCCTTTAGTAGTGAGTTTAAAGTTTTCTTTGCTTAGATTTTGCACATTTCTTGTTAGATTATTCCCAGAAAGTCTTCTTTTGTTGCTATTGTAAATAGATGTTTTTGAACTGCTTATTGTTTGTATATATGAAAATGATTGATTCGGGCTGTTATTTTCATGCTAGTCCACCTGAATTCTTTTATGATCTGTAAAATTTTGTGTTTTTCTCTCAGGTTTTTCCATGTATATAATCATATCATCTAGAAGTAATTTACAAAATTACCACATTCTTTCCCTATAAAATTAATTTTTTTTCCTTTTTGGGGAGTTTAATTCTGTTATAATACACTTAAAACATAACCATATTTTTGAGATGTAATTCAAACACAATAAAATTCACCATTCTAAAGTGTGTAAGTCAGTGATTTTTAGTATATTCGCAAGATTGTACAACCATCACCACTAATTTCAGAACATTTTTATCATCCCAAAGTGAAACTCCATAGCCATTATTTGCCACTCCCATCCTTCCTTCCCCCAAGCGCTGGCAGCCAGCCAGCCACCAGTCTATTATTTGTCTCTGTGGATTTGCCTATTTTGGACATTTCCTATAAAAGGAAGCTTTTTTTTTTGGAGACGGGGTCTTGCTCTGTCACCAGGCTGGAATGCAGTGGTGCAATCTCAGCTCACTGCAACCTCCGTCTCCTGGGTTCAAGCGATTCTTCCGCCTCAGCCTCCCGAGTAGCTGGGACCACAGGCGCGTGCCACCGCGTCCGGCCAATTTTTATATTTTCAGTAGAGACAGGGTTTCACCACGTTGGCCAGGATGGTCTCGATCTCTTGACCTCATGATCCGCCCACCTTGGCCTCTCAAAGTGCTGGGATTATAGGCATGAGCCCCACCGCGCCCGGCCAGAGAAGCTTTTTGTATATAGCTTCTTTCAGTTAGCACAATGTTTTTTGTTTTTTTTGAGACAGAGTCTCACCCTGTCGCCCAGGCTGGAGTGCAGTGGCATGATCTCGGCTGACTGCAACCTCCCTCCCGGTTCCAGCAATTCTCCTGCCTCAGCTTCCCAAATAACTGGAATTACAGGCATGATCCACCACACCTGGCTAATTTTTGTAGTTTTTAGTGGAGATGGGCTTTCACCATATTGGCTAGACTGGTTTTGAACTCCTGACCTTGTGGCCTCCCAAAGTGCTGGGATTACAGGCATGAGACAGCCCAGCACAATGTTTTTGAGATTCATCTATGTTGTAGTATCTTTCAGTACTTCATTTCTTTTTATGACTAAATAATAGTCGATGGTATAGACATATCAGATTTTATCTATTCATCAGTTGATGAACATTTTGGTTGTTTCCATGTTTTTGCTATCTTATATGAGCATATGTTTTCAATTCTCTAAGGTACATGCCATAGAGTGAAATTGCTCATCATATTAGCAACTCTAAGTTTAATTTTTAAGGGAACTCCCAAACTGTATTTCACTACCATTTCGTATTTCTACCAACAATCTCCGTGGGTTCCTATTTCTCCACAACCTCATCAACACCTGTAATTGTTTTAAAAAATTATTATATGGTTGGGCCCAGTGACTCATGCCTGTAATCCCAGCACAATGGGAAGCTAAGGCAGGTAGATCACTTGAGGTTGGGAGTTTGAGGGCAGACTGGCCAACATGGTGAAACCCCATCTCTATTAAAAATACAAAAAATAGCTGGGTGTTGTGGCACATGCCTGTAGTCCCAGCTCTTCAGGAGGCTGAGGCACGAGAATTGCTTGAACCTGTGAGGCGGAGGTTGCAGTGAGCGGAGATTGGATCACACCACTGCACTCCAGCCTGGGCACAGAATGAGACTCCATCTCAAAAAAAAAAAAAAATAAAGTTAAAAAAATACATTGTAGCCATCATAGTGGGTACGAGGTAGTATTTCACAGTTTTGATTTGTAATTCCCTAATGATTTGATTGAACATCTTTTCATATGCCTATTGGTCATCTGTATGTCTTCTTTGAAGAAGTGCCTATTCAGATTCTTTGTCTTGGCCTGCAGATGGCTCACGTCTGTAATCCTAGCACTTTGGGAGGCTGAGGCAGGCGTATCACTTGAGGTCAGGAGTCTGAGACCAGCCTGGCCAATGTGGGGGAAACCCATCTCTACTAAAAATACAACATAATAAATTAGCTGGGCGTGGTGACGGGAGCCTGTACTCCCAGCTACGTGGGAGGCTGAGGCAGGAGAATCGCTTGAACCCAGGAGGCAGAGGTTGCAGTGAGCCGAGATCACGCCACTGCACACCAACCTGGGTGACAGAGTGGACTCCATCTCAAAAAAAAAAAAAAAAATCCTTTCTCAATTTTTTAGTTGGGTTTTCTTTTACTGTTGAGTTGTTAGAGTGCTGTATATATTCTAGATACAAGCTCTTTGCCAGATTTATAACTTGCAAATTTTTTTTAGGAAAGGCTGCATTTATCGATTGCTCATTTTTGTTCCAGATGCTCCTCTTTTTTTTTATTTTTTATTTTTTAAATTATACTTTAAGTTCTGGGGTACATGTGCAGAATGTGTAGGTCTGTTACATAGGTATAAACGTGCCATGGTGGTTTGCTGCACCCATCGACCCATCATCTACATCAGGTATTTCTCCTAATGCTAGCCCTCCCCTAGCCCCCCACCCCCTGACAGGCCCAGGTGT
>CAUYQU010057284.1:63-38591 GCA_963574635.1 Cheracebus regulus | reverse complement strand
CTACTTGACAGAATCATCTGAACTTTCAGGAATCCCAGTTGTCTGGCCTGTTGAAGTTAACTACTCGTGTGGTTCTGATTTACATAAGGGAAGATAAAAATGGCAGCTCCTCGGGAGGTTGAAGCAGAATTGCCTGAGGCTAGGAGGTGGAGGTTGCAGTGAGATGAGATTGTGCCATTGCACTCCAGCCTGGGTGACAAGGTGAGACTCTGTCTAAAAAAAAAGCCAAAGCAAACTCAGAAGAGGAGAAAGGGGTGGCTCCTGCCAGTTGCCCTCTTGCCCTAGTATGGACAAGGATGCCACACAGGCTGGTAGACCCTCGGGGTGGGAAGGAGCCCTAAAACTGCACTGCTCTCAGCATTTGGAAAACAAGCCTTCAGCGAGCATGTTTGGCCTTGCCTTGCTCTGACATCCAGGATCTGGCCAGCCACAGGGCGATCTGGGTGGTGAATGTCCTGCCTGCATCACAGCGTGGGGACCGGGGCTCCTCACGGTGGGCTTGTTTGCTGTAAGACACGCACTCTTCGGGATGCAAACTCCTATCTGATTTCCAGGCCAGGGCCTTTCTGGTGCATCCGTGACTCTCCTGCCATGCTGTGGATGTCCCAGAGGTCCAGCGGCCTCACTGCTCACAGGGCCTTCCTTCTGAGCTGCTTACCTCACTCCAAACGCCCACCTCGTGACTCCCGGTCCCCTTCTTGCTTTCAGCCTTCCTGCCCAGGCCTGGAGTTTGGCCTGCTGTGCCCTTTGACTGGACACCCGCCAATGACTTCACTCTCCTGCCCTGGCCATCCCCCTTCACTGCAATTTGGAGTCTGTCCAGGTCCTCTGAGATGCCTCATAGGAGGGCTCTGTTTCTCCCCACAATCAGGCATGTGCTCATTAGTCATGGGATGAGCGGGTCATTTTGGAGCTTTCTACCCAAGGCAGGGGCTGTGGGGTTGATCCGTTTCTCTGCCTCAAGGCTTAGCAAGGCACAGGGAGGACCGCTGCTGGGCAGACCCACCTGGGCTTTGGTCAGGAGGGTGATCGGCAGCCTGGGGATGCAGCTTCTCCCACAGTCCCCCTTGGCGTGGGAGCAGTCATGTGATGACACAATCTGTGCTGGGAAACTCCTTTCCAAGCCGACTTCTTAGGAACGAGGTGCTTCTCTAGAAATCCACAACAGAGCCCCAGCTGCCACTGCCCTGGCCATGGGGTCCAGCTGCGGATTAGGAAATGGGGGTAGTGCAGGAAGATGGAAAAGTCAATCCTGGCCTTTCTTGGTAATGATGCTGTCAGATGGGAGGAAGAAGCCTTGACTTCCTGAGGCCATGGCGGCTCCAGGACAGGATGGCGGTCGGGATGCTGGACTTCGAGCCCTTCTTCTGCATCCTCTTTGAACCCTTCTCAGCCTCCTGGAATCCTGGCAGTTGTTCTGTGGCACTTTGGTCCTTCTGCTGAGTTCTGACAGCCCAAGGCTGTCTTCTCCTTGCCCCTCCCCTGGTCTGGTGCTGGGCACCCTCCCGCCCCTCCCCTCACATCATGCCAGGCCTCAGAGTCTAGAACCATCTGCCCTCTGCTCCATCAGAATCTGCCTCAGGTCACATGGTAGCCTGTTCAGTTCCCTTCATAAAACACATACGGCTCTAGCACTGCATTCCTAGGCCTAAGGGCCCCACGTGAGTGAGACCTGACCCCCGAGCGCCCAGTCACAGAAACCCATGGATTCTAGTGTGCAGGAGCCACAGCAATCCGAGGCACCACCTTCCACAGGGCAGCGGTGTGAGGATGCTGGGTCTCCCATGGGAGGTGGCTGGGCTTTGGAGGATGAATAGGAGTTCTACTGCAAAGCATGGAAGAGCCCACATGGTATGTCTGGGGACACACACATAGCTCGGTGTTTTGTTTTCCCAGTTGAGTGGAGGGGCGCCAAGTAGAGCCGTAGTCTTGCCACCAACTCTCCATGTGCCTTGCGATCTTTTGCTTTCCTGGGTGGGTCTCTCCATCAGGGCTGGCCCACCACGCAGTCTACAGTGTGGGGTACCCAGACGGCCAGGAGAGGAAGCAGAGGGTCTGTGTGTGAGGGTGAGGCTTGGGCAGAAGCCACTGGTCCTGTCCTCAGGAGACCCAGTGAGCCCCTGCTGCGGACATGGACAGGACAGCAATGCATGGACAGCATGGGCTAAGAAGTTCACCTTTCTACCTTGCTATGCCCCACAAGGTCTCTGCATCTATATGAGGGGTCTGGAAATTGAGTCCAACCACTGTAACACATGCCTTTCTCCATTAGGAATGAGAGGGGGCTCCAGTCAGCTGGAGGCGCTACTGACCCCTGTACTTACCTAACCGGAGCCCCGGTTGGGCACTTGGCCTAAGCCAAGTTCATCATGAGCAGATGTCAAGTTCATCACTTCTTGACTCTTGAGCTTTGAACACATTTGCAGCTTCAGTGAAACTCCTGGATTTTCAGGCAACAACCTCCGTCATGGGCCTTGAGACAGGTCTCAGCAGTGGAAATAACCTGGCATGGGATCACCCTGCGTCTCCCCAGGAGCACACCCCAGCAAGGTCCTGGGTGTGTTCCTGGCCTCTGGACATTTCTAGGTGTTGCTCCTCTGCCTGGCTGGCTGCTGCTGCTCTTTCACCCTCTCAGAACGACTGGACTCTTCCATGCTCGTCAGCTCAGACCTTCTGCCCCGTCCCTCCTCTGGAAGACTTTCCTGCCTCTCCCTTGTGTCTCCCCTCTCTGGGACACCAGGCTCACTCATGGAGATTGGCCAATGCCATGTGGCCCCTCTGCTAGTGGGCTTATTGGAAGGCAGAGATTAAATTAATTTGTAATTAATTTAGGCCGCTGGACCTCTGGGACATCCACAATATGGCGGGAGAGTCACGGATGCGCCAGAAAGGCTCTGGCCTGGAAATCTGATCGGACTTTGCATCCCGAAGAGTGCGTATCTTACAGCAAACGAGCCCACCGTGAAGAGCCCTGGTCCCCACGCTGTGATGCAGGCAGGACATCCACCACCCAGATCGCCCTGTGGCTGGCCAGATCCTGGATGTCAGAGCAAAGCAAGGCCAAACACGCTCGCTGAAGGCTTGTTTTCCAAGTGCTGAGAGCAGTGCAGTTTTAGGGCTCCTTCCCACCCCGAAGGTCTACCAGCCCATGTGGCATCCTTGTCCATACTAGGGCAAGAGGGCAACTGGCAGGAGCCACCTCCTTTCTCCTCAGATTCTGGGTTTGCTTTGGCTTTTTTACTGAATTAATTTGTAATTTCTCCCTAGCACTCATCACAGGGTCTGGCTTAGAGAAGCTCTCTCAGTGTTGGTTGAAAGAAAATACAAAAGGAAGGAGGGAAGGAAAGGAGGAAGTGAGGATGGGAGGAGGAACAGAAGGGAGCAAGGGAGGGTGGAAGGACGGGAAAGAGAGGAAGCAAAGGCGGGAGAGGAAGGAAGACAGGAAGAGAAAAGAAGGAAGGAGACCTTTGGTGACAATGGAAAGGCAAGGCTGCTTCGGTCCCTGAAGCTCTTTACCCCAAGGCTGCAGGTGGCCCTCCCATGGGGACATCCCCAGCAGGTCCACATCTCTTACTTGGATCCTGCTGGCCCCTGGCATCATGGTCAGGCCAGGGCCCATGCCTGCCTCCTGGCACTGGACTACAGAGAAGGTGGTGATGTTGGCCCCGGCTCCCATTTGTAGGACCTGGTGCCATAGATGTCCCATGGAGAGCTCCATGGCACCTGTTAGATGGGCAGCAGGGGTGGGGGACTTTGCTATACTTGATTTTAAGCCCTTTGGGAGGTGCCTCTCGGAGCTGGGGAGGATTTGCCTGACTGCTTGCCCGTCAGAGCCAGCGGTCCAGCCTGGTGCCCATCAGAGCCAGCGGTCCAGCCAGCGTGCCCGTCAGAGCCAGTGGTCTAGCCTGGTGCCTGTCAGAGCCAACGGTCCAGCCTGGTGCCCATCAGAGCCAGCGGTTCAGCCTGCGTGCCTCAGGCTGCTGGAAACCTCCCCTCAGCCCCCTCCCTTTCCTTCCCAATCAATCAAGTGGACACCACAGCCTGCCACGCTCAAGGTTCAGCTTCCCCATATTTCCTAGATAGCTGCTGTCCAAATCTGATGTCGCTGTCCCCTGCCTGGATCTTCCCAGCTCTCCCTCCTGCCTCCTAGCAGCCAGTCCAGTCCCCTCCCCAGTGATAGTATGCTTCTTTGTGAAAGGAAAAAATAACATTCTTAAGAGTAAGAAAAGCATCCATAGATCTCCACTTCAATAAAGCCCCTTGGTCTGGGGCAAAAGCCGGGATCAGTCAGTAGCTCAGAATCCGAGTCCACAGGAGCAGGCACACCTGTGCCCAAGTGCCACATCCCCATGCAGTGCATAAAACCAGGAGGAACCACATCCGCGGAGGTGTTTGGGCCCTGGAAAGCCCCCTTACACAGCACAGGAGTCAGAAAGATGAGGGAAGTGAAGGAGGGAAAGGCAGCCTTCCTGGACGCCCCTCTTCCCTCCCTCTCCTTGCTCTCCCCGTGCCTCCATCTCAGAGGTAGGTTCCTGATTGGTCAGATTTCAGAACTGCACTCGGGAGATGTCATTGTGTGCAGAAAGGCCCTCCTGTAAGGAGCGAACTGGAGCTGCCATGGGACCTGCCCAGGGCTGACTTGGCATCACCCACGGGGTCGAGATAAGAAGGGTGAACAGAGCCATGGACTTGTGGGCTGGAGGACAGCTCTGCTGGGCTTTGGGTTCGGTAGTTGTATTGGTCTTTCTCTTTGCCCCTTTTCTTTCTCCCTTGTTTTGTCTCTGGAATGGATGTGATGATGCTTTTGTTCCTTTTAAGTTCCAAACCAGTTGAGAAATCTGACCCTGACGTCAGGATGATAAAGGTCAGCTTGTCCCATGGCTTAGTGCTGGGTTCCCTATCACTTCCCCACTCTCCACCTGAGCACAGTGAGCTGCCCTCAGCGAGCTTCCCAGGTCTGGGAGGGCTCCGGCGCTTGGTTAGCTCTGAGGTCAGTGTAAGGAAGAGGGAACAGGTCAGAGGCCACACTTAGGACGGTGACCAGAGAGGCCATGGGGTGGAAGTGGCAGATGCCTGACGGCCGCGGGAGACACCTGTGGGATGGCGGAGCTGCTTCCTTTGTCCTCCTGTCTGGATGGTCACCGAGGCAGCCGTCCTCGCTGGTGCGCGCAGTGGGGCAGGGTGTGTGACAGCTGCTCAGGGCACGGCACTGCCAGTTGGCCGGGCATGCCAGTAAGAAATTTGGTAGGTAACTAAAATCTGAGATCGGGAGCTTCAGTGAAAGGCTGCCCAGGGCTGCGTGGGGACTATCAGCACAGAAAGGACAGTCTGAGGCTACGCAGAGATGACCAGAGCGGGACATTACAGCACCAGTGTCCAAGAGGCGGTGTGGGATTGTCAGGCAGATTGCACATGCACCACCCTGCTAAACCCGAGCAGGAGGCGTGATCCAGGTCCTGCCTCAGGACAGTCAGCAGGTTTCGGAAGCCAGACCCATCCAGGAGGCTCTCCACAGCCTGGCAGGAAGCCTGGAAGGACCCACGTGGGCTCCCTTCTGGGTGTGATGTGTAATATAGAGGCAGGGAGACAATGTGAAGTCCAGACCAGGCCGAAGAGCCCTGGGCTCTCGACCAGGTCAGACTCCCACTGCTGCTTCCCCTTGGACACTCACTCCTTCGTGGAATGTTTAATGAATACCTCACCTGAGCCAGACACTAAAAATACCAAAGGATTTATGACCTGAACTGGGACAGTTTGGGAAGAAGAGAGAAAGCCAGTAATAATATGCAGGGATGACTGGACCAGGCCTTTTCCTGGGATCTTGGCCTGGAAAGTTCATTCAGAGCTGCACGTGGCCCCGGCTCCCGGCTGTAATCAGAAAGACAGATGTGAGCCCCAGAGGCGGAGGTGACGTGGGGGGACAGGCAGAGGGAACAGAAGCAGACGTGGGCGAAGAGGGAGCAGGGAGGAGGGTTTGACCTTGACTGTGGTGGAGACACACAGAGGGTGGCGTCTCGAGGACAGGGTTGGCCTTTCTGGTGTATGCGGGTGGGCAGTGATGATGCTGGCATCTCTGGCAGGGAAATGCAAGGGGGCCCACAGGAGCTCCCGGCTGCATTCAGGAACTTGGTGGCTTGATGTTGATACAGGACACGGAGGTGGAGGTCGAGGCCAGGGACGTGGGAGGTGGCAATGTGTGTGTGTGGGCAGTGTGGATCTGGGCACTAAGAGTCCTGTAGGTGAGTGGTTTAGACCTAACTGTGGGCAATCCAGAGTCACAGAAGCACGTTTCAAGACTGAGAACGTCACTGAGGTACTCAATCCTCTAAGCTTTCAGTGTGCGCATCTGGAAGACATTGCTTTCACACCACCTGGGCTCACTGAGAAAATGAACCAAGAATAATCATGGAACACTCTGCAAGAAGACCAAAGTACGGCCGGAGGCTGTCATTCTTCCATATCCCACACTTCACAAGCCAGGCTTCCGCACAGCTGGAGATGCAGAAGGCAACACAATTTCAAGGGCAGATTTAGCCTAAAGTGGGTCCCCCTCCCCTCACAAGGAAAATGAACTTGGGAGGTGGGTGCCCTCTCGTCCCTCCCGAAACCAACCTCTGGGCCCCTTCTGTCTGCTGCCCCCTTGGTCTGGCCAGGAGCAGGGCTGCTCTGAGAAGGGGGACACCATGCAATATGTGAGGACCAGGGACAGAGGCCAGCGACACTGTGTCTGCCCGACCTCCCATTCCTGACAGTGGCCTTCCTGTGCCTCTAACACCCAGGCAGCGCCCACCTCATTCTGCATTCACTCCTCTCGCTACCAGTCATGCGTCCATCCGGAGTTTGCTCCCTCGCTTACTTCATGTTTTTACTCAACAGTCACCTTCTCACTGGGCCCTTCTTCATCGTCCTGTCTGTCTCCTTCATCCCCCTTTCCTGATGGTTTTTCTTTTTTTTTTTTGAGACAGAGTCTCATTCTGTCATCCAGGCTGGAGTGCCGTAATACAATCTCAGCTCACTGCAACCTCCACCTCCCGGGTTCAAGTGATTCTCCTGCCTCAGCCTCCCGAGTAGCTGGGACTACAGGCATGTGCCACGACGCTGGCTAATTTTGGTATTTTTAGTAGAGACGGTGTTTTGCCATGCTGGTCAGGCTGATCTTGAACTCCTGACCTCAAGGGATCCACCCGCCTCTGCCTCCCAAAGTGCTGGGATTACAGGCACAAGCCACCGAGCCCAGCCTCCCGATGATTTTTTTTCTTCACACCCATCAGCATCTAAATGTACTCAACATTTTTCTTACTCACATTATGTCTATGGTCTGTCTCCTCCACAGTAACATAACGTGAATTTCACAAGTATGGGGATTTTTTCCTGTTTTCGTCAGCTGCGTGTAACCCAGGGAGCTGAGGAGTGCAGGAGGCAGCCAGAAACGTGTGGTAGTTGAATAAATGAATCCGTCCTTCCCATTTTGCAAGAGGGGCATTGAAACCAATTGTAGTATGAAATTCACACAACAGCGAAGATTTGATTTTCCTTTATTTGTGGCACTAAAAGACAAATAGTAGATAGCTGTAAGGAAGAGCAATTGGCTGGTAGGTCTTGCCTCACCAAGAGTTTAGCAACGTTCATCAGTGACCGCAGAACAGCTCCTATTCTACCTGAGGCTCAGATCTGAGATCGCTGTGAAACATGAAAGTGACCTCACCATCCTTGTTTTCTCACTCAGATACAGGTTTTATTTCATAAATGCATCTTGATTTCTATTACTTTGTGGTTTTTTTCAATATAACAAAATGTTTTAGAGATATATATGAAAAACTACTGCTGTGGTTAAACCTCATTATAAATACTGGTGACCCAGCACCATGTGCTAGAAGACCACAATATAATACAAAGGGAGCCAGCGAGCTGCTGGGCAAATGCATCAAGGCTGAACCAAAATTGTGACGCTCTCAGTGCAACTTTGATCTGAACTCTGTGACAGGCGGGCATCCAACATTCCTCCTCCTTGGCCGCCTGCAAGATTTCACAAGGCTCCCAGGGAAGTCACCAGGCTCCGTACACAGGCACGCTGGGGGAGGCCTATGCCACTTCATAGCCTGGGGAACGGCTGCCCATGTGGGGTACCGCCCGTCCACTCCAGTGGTGCTGTGACCTCAGCCACCCGCCACCCTTGGAGGATTCAGACGTGCCCTGGCCACAGGATCACGTAGGACTGTTTTCTGGGCGGTAATAGTTGCTTTTTAAAAGCTTAGTTGGTCAGATCATGACTGTGACCCTCCATGAAGTGGCAGCTCCAAATATTTGAGAAAGAAGAATCCAGTGGTTTTATTACCTAACAAAGTCACCTTTGAAAAGCCTCCCAATGTTTTTTTTTTCTTTCTTACTACCAAAACACACAGCGTCATGGAGCATATCACGTTCATATTGTTCCAACTGATGTATACATATTTTTCTAGAATTCAAAAGATTTTAAATCAGTAAGCTGTTTCATCTATCTGTATGTGGTAAAAGTCTCAAAAGTCCAAAATCAGTCTAAGGCATGATTCTTTTCACTTTGCTCATAAATATAATTAAGTGTGAGTGCTGGGTTCCAGCATTCATATTCCCATCAACCTGCCAACAAGAATCGTTTATTGGCAACTTAAGATATTCAGAGGCAAAACACATTTCCTTGGCACGCGAGCTGCGCAGCAACGCAGCGTCTTCTCCTTTCCTTTTGATTCCTTCCAAAATCAACTGCGCACATTTTGGCTTGTAGACAAGAAAGTCACACCAAAACTCGATGTTCCTGGCTCGCAGACTCCTTGAGTGATGCCTGTGGGCGTCTTACAGGTGGGTTTCTGCAATTCTCTGGCCTCTGTTCATTCACACGAGCAAGGGCACCTGCAGGGAAGAGAGATTCGCAGTTATTTGGTATCTGTCAAGAAGCCCAGGGTGTAGCTCTTCCAGTGGTAGAGAGCTCTGTGCATAGCCACACTTGCCACAGTACTCCTGAAACCCACTCACACTTTACACTAACACCCATGCTACTTATTGTCCCAAATAATACATCTTTCTGAAACAAATATATGCTTAGGAGCTTTCAGCAACTTGTGACTGCGTTCAGGAAAAAACAATAGGAAGTCACCGGAGAGTCCACAGACATACCTTCAGGTCCCTACCATTTTCACAGACCCATCTGTTGCCCATCCCTTCCTCTGGTCCCCCAGCCTGCTAGAGTGCTCTGCAGGTTTGTCTCCTGACACTGAAGTCGGGGCGTTTCATGGCAGCAGTGATGGCAGACTCACCACCCCATCCCCGGTGCACAGAGCTTCCTGAGTGCTGTGTAACATGTGGCATGAATGAACAAATGCCAACTCACAACTTCCTATTTCATGTGACGAGAGGCTCAAAATTCCACTGTGAGTTCAGCCCTGCAACCTGCTGTGATAACCTAACTGCAGAAAATTGACTTGTGGAGTTTTGAAGGAAAAATCCAGTGCCTCTAAGGCAAAAATCAAACCATGTTTTTAAGAAGAGGCATGGATTCATGTGAAACCATGTGAAAAGAACATTGATTTGTCACTAGTATTTCATCAAGTTCAGCACATTCTAAATTTAGCTGTGCTATGACTTGGGCATCATGTACCATTTTTTCAGTGTTATCAAAGTGACTATCCAAGGATACTTATTTGTCCTGACACCAACCACCACCATTACCACTGTCACCACCACCACAATTACCACGACCATCACCACCGCCACCACTGCCACCATCACCGCAATTACCACCACCATCACCACTGCCACCACTGCCACCACAATTACTGTCACCACCACCACTGTCACCACTGTCACAATTACCATCACCATCACCACTGCCACCACTGCCACCACAATTACCATCACCATCACCACTGCCACCACCACCAGAATTACCATCACCATCACCACCACCACAATTACCACCACCATCACTGCCACCACACTGCTACCACAATTACCACCACCATCACCACTGCCACTACCACCACAGTTACCACCACCATCACCACTGCCACCACCACAATCACCACCACCATCACCACAATTACCACCACCATCACCACTGCCACCACAATTATCACCATCACCACTGTCACAATTATCACCACCATCACCACCATCACAATTACCACCACCATCACCACCATCACAATTACCACCACCATCACCACCGTCACCACAATTACCACCACCATCACCACCGTCACAACCACAATTCCCACCACCATCACCACTGCCACCACTGCCACCACCACCACAGTTACCACCACTATCACCACCATCACCACCACAATTATCACCACCATCACCACTGCCACCACCACAATTACCATCACCATCACCACTGCCACCACTGCCACCATAATTACCATCACCATCACCACTGCCACCACAATTACCATCACCATCACCACTGCCACAATTACCATCACCACCACCCCTGCCACCACCACAATTTTCATCATCATCACCACTGCCACCACTGCCACCACCACCAGAATTACCGTCACCATCACCACAATTACCACCATCACTGCCACCACCACTGCTACCACAATTACCACCACCATCACCACTGTCACAATTACCACCATCACCACTGCCACCACTGCCACAATTATCACCACCATCACCACCGTCACAATTACCACCACCATCACAATTACCACCACCACCACCAACACAATTACCACCACCATCACCACCGTCACAATTACCACCACCACCACCACCGTCACAACCACAATTACCACCACCATTACGACTGCAACCACTGCCACCACCACCACAGTTACCACCACTATCACCACCGTCACCACCACAATTACCACCACATTACCACTGCCACCACCACCACAATTACCACCACCACCATGCGGCAAGTACCTAGAATCTTCCCTGTGTGCTTGCCATGTGCCAGACACCATTTCAAGCATGAAACAAGTCCACTCATTAAAACATCAGCTCAAACAAATGACTTATTATTATCATTATTATGTGTGTGTCTCCAATATAAAGATGAAGAAACTAAAGTTATAGAGGGTAACTCTCCTCACATCAAATGCTGGTCAGTCACGATCCTCCCAGGCCTGAACAGAGGGTACCCACACAGCCCAAGAGGCAGTGTCCTTTGTCTGGACCAGGACCCCTTGACCTTGGGTTCTCTGCTAGTCGTCCCTCCCTGGCAGCCTTTACAAAAAAGCTGGAGTGCGAGAAGTTCTGTGAGGACAGCCCCGATCACAGCCTGCGCCCTGCAGCACCTGCTCTGAGCCGGGTACGGACCCCACCCTGTGCATGCTCTCTCACGCATCCCTCACATCAGTCTTACAGATGAGGAAGGGAAGCCCCAAAACCCAGCACTGGGAAGATGGGCACCACTCGGGCCTGTCTGACACTGGGCACACTTGTCCTTTTCCCGAAGCTCCTCCACGTCCCTCTCTTCTCTAGGTTCCCTTGGGCCCTCTTCCTGGACTCCCATGGCAAGGGGTTTAACGTCTACTTCAAGCCTGTCCAACCCATGGCCTGGGGCCACTTTAAATGTGTCCCAACACAAATCTGTCAACTTTCTTAAAACATGAGCTTTTTTTTGCATTTTTTTTTTTTTTTTAGCTCATCAGCTATCATTGGCGTATTTTTTAAGTGGCACAAGACAATTCTTCCGGTGTGGCCTAGGGAAGCCAAAAGATTGGATACCCTCTATCTACTTGTACAAATGCAGTGCCCCACTTAGCCAGATGTTTCCTGAGGGCCCCACTTATTAATAGGGGGAGTGTTGTGGTCTGAATGCTTGTGTGCTCCCAATTTCACGTGCTGAAATCCTAACCACCAAGATGGTGGTATTAAAAGGTGGGACTCTGCGATATGATGAGGTCATGGGAGTTGAACCTCACGAAGGGATTGGTGTCCTTATCAAGGAGGCCCCAGGGAGCGTGTCTGCCTTTCCATCATGTGACACGATGGGCAAGACTCATGGAACTCATGATGTGGAAGGGAAGGCAAGCATACAACAAAAGCCACACCAATTGCTAGAGAAATTAGAGCTGTGGTTTGCATTATGCAGGAAAAATGATGTGACGCTGTCCTGGAAACCTAATCTAGACTGAGGGAGGCTTTCTAAAGACGTGATTAATAAAGGGACAAAAGGGTGAGTGAGGAATGAGCTGGTCGAATGCGAGGAACAGCTTTAGAGGAGTAGAGAACAGCAATTGCTGGCCGAGGGTGGTCACGGCGGTAGGGGTGCCTCTCCCAACAGGCTTCCCCCCCGTTCTGCTTGCAGAAGAGGCAGCTGACTTGGTAGAGCTGCAATGAGCAGAAGAGTCACATGCACAGTCTACAAAGGCAGAACTGACCCATGCCTCAGAACAATTCCACCTTAACCAAAGCATACCACAGGTTTACATCATGAGCAACCAAACCCAGGGGTGGTGCAACTGTACTGTGGGTCACATTCATGTCTTGATAGAAATCACCATTCCCCGGTCACAGCAACTTGGAGTTCCCTAACGCACATGTGAAGACCTGGGGCTTAGACGAAAGGAGAGTTGCTGTGTTGTTTCTCTTTCCTGGCTTGGGGCCTCCTGTTACTGTCACATGTCTAATCATTCTCACAAGGTCTGTGGTCAAGGCCAAGTGTCCTGACACATGTGGCCCACATCAATTAATTCCTGCCATGGGAAAACAGGCACCTGTGAGGGCCCAGACAAGAGACTGGAACTCGGTTCAATGGCACGTTTCGCAATGCGGCGAGGAGCTGATAAGGTGTCTGGGCCCAGCAGCAGCAGAACCTATGGAAGGGCTGGGCGAAGTCACTTATGATGTCTGTGCCCCATTTTTGCATCTGTCAAAGGGGAGCTACAACCTTGACTTCCAGGAAGGTGTTGGGGTAGATGCTTGTTCTGCTGCCCTCCGGGGAGGAAAGATCCACTTCACTGTGCTATGACTCCGGAACCCAGAAGTACTGTCCTCTCCGTCCTCAGGATTAGCCTGCCCCAGCTTCTTTTGAAAAGTTCCTAAGGCTGACAACAGACTCCAGGCCCCGCCCCCTTTCTCTGGCTGAGAGCTCCTGAGGACACAGACGATGCTTCTTTCTTCTAACACAAGCAGCTCCGACAGTGCCCAGACCCTGGTAGGTTCTCCGGAAATGCTTGTGGAATGAAGCACTAGACGTGAATGTTTTACATATACACATGGATTAGGAGGGTACTTGTTGTACATTCCGGGCCTTCTGAAATAATGCACTTAAAACAGATCGGCAGAGACAGACGCATACGGCTGTACCTTTCATATGAACACAGAGCTGAGCGGAAGCAAGCCCTGAGTACGGGGTGGGGTGGGGGCAGATCTGAACGCTGCCTTTAGGAGGAGTCGGTGTTCCACTGAGGAAGTGGGCGCACACGCAGCAGAGCTGCAAATGCTCTTATTTGGAGCTGGAGGAAAAACTCAGCTGGGAGTTTCTCTGACAGCCACAAATACAGAGGCAGAGACATTACTGGATTCACACCGTGAAGGCAAATGTAATTTCAATTGCCTTGAAAAATGGCAAAGTCACTGTTAAGGTAATTATTCCTCCCACATCAAATTTATCCTTTTGTATTTGATCACGGGCAGTGTGACTGCCAATGTGAAACTTGTGTATTACAGGTTGGGTGACCAATCACCCAGTTTGCCTGCGACTGTCCCAGAAAACCTTCCCAGCAGCACAGATGAGTGCCCTCATTACAAGGAGGCGGCTGCCCTGCTAAGTGGAGGAGGAGAGCCTGCAGATTCACACACTGCAGCCCTGGGAAAGCCAGGGACACCCCTCTGTTCTAGGATGTGCTCCCAGCAATGCCGTTCTGGAGCCCTCGCTCAACATCCTAAAGAAGACCCAAGAAACCCTATGTCTACTGAGATCCTACAGAGAACCAACCCACGCTGCACGCCCTGGGAGCCCCTGAATTTACTGTATTTTCCTCAAGGTTAGCACAGCTTTTAAAATTTTTCTTTCTTTTAAAAATGTCATTTGTTATTTTTTTAAGAGCCTCTTGCTCTGTCACCCAGGCTGATGCAAGCGCAGTGGTCTTATCATAGCTCGTTACAGCCTTGAACTCGTGAGCTCAAACAAGCCTCCTACCTTCACCTCACAAGGAACTGGGACTATAGGCCTGTGCCACCACACCTGGCCCATTTTTACTTTTTGTAGAGACTGGGGGTCTTGTTACGTTGCCCAGACTCGTCTCAAACTCCTGGCCTCAAGCAATCCTCTCGCCTCAGCCTCCCAAAATGCTGGGATTACAGGTGTGAGCCGCCATGCCCAGCCAGCATAGCTTTAAAAGTCTGAAAGGTGAAATAAAAACTAAATCATAAGAGGTGAAGCCCATACGATTTGATGTTCGCATGCCATAATATACACCAAAGTGTATTTGCTACAAAGACAATATAACCTCCAGGATCCATGCACAGCAGAATAGTGCCATCTAACCAGGCTTGTTAGAAAAACTGTAATTCATTTCACGAATTGCAAATGTTTCCCGTGACCACAGGTCTACTCTCAACACAAATGAGCAGACAGGGCAAACTGCTAGGACATGTAGTCAGTTAACACCTGCAAGAGAAAGAATCATTGGTCCAGGTGAAGCCACGTTGGCTCTCTGCACCTGCGTCTCCCTGATGAATGCTCAACAGAGGCCAGGAGGGTGGGTCGACCACCCAATTCCTGTCCTCTTAGGGCAGGTTTTCTTCAGCAGACTTTCTGTGGTTCTGTGATAAAGCGTCACGTGCAGGAAGGCTCTGTATGTGAGGTCACTGGACCTGGCACTACTATGGTACTACAATGAGACTCAGGGAGTGTGGTTTCCAAAGTAGGACTCAGCCAGGAACTCAGGGCCCAGCTTTCAGCTCTGGAGCATCTTGTAAACAGCTCAGGGCATCAAAACCTCAGAAATGCCACATAAATATTCATTGCCTAGAACTTTCCAGGGTGGATAAGGCAGGTCACACGACTCAGACTAATCCAAGAAACAGTCAAAACCTGGACTTCTGAATGCCCTTTGAAGCAGCTGACAGATGGCTGAGACTGTGCAAGAAACACAATCTTGGCTCCCACCATGGCCAGCACTTTACAGCCGCGGTGACCTTTCCTCCAAGCATGCCTGTGCCTCATGCAACACCAACACCCATGGCCTTGTCCAAGCCTGGCCTCTCTCTCTCTGTGGCCTGTGCATATTTCCCTGCTTTCTTTCTCACAGCACAACTCCTCTGTTCTTTTAGGCCATCCCCAAACTTATTTTTTTTCCTTTCTGTAAGGCAGAGGAACGCACTCTCAGAAGCAGAAAGTCCTAGTGTTAAATTTGTCTCCTCCATTTACTAGTTGTGGACCTCGGGCCAGCTTTCAGCCTCTCTGGGCCCCAGGCCCTTCATGACCCTGCACAAGATGGAGAGGGTAAAAGAAAAAGATCTAGCAATCAGTCACTGAGATGACTTTTATAAAGCAATGAGTACAGTGTGCAGTCATGGCCTTCACGGGATCCCAGTCGGTGTAATTCAAAATGCATGAAAAGCTCAAATGAGATAGACAATTGTCTCCAACCTTAATGTAAAGTCACTTGGAAAGCACTGGAAAATTGAAGATTTGTAGGCTGAAAAACATGATTCAAGATGCAGATGTCCTATGGCCTTCACATTGATAAACAGTTTTAGAGGCTCAGAAATGTATCCTGGCATCAGTAGAACGACAGAGCTGATCCCCACCTCACGGCTTCATACTCCTCTGGAGAGGCTTCCAACGATCAGCCCTTGAAATTGGTGGCTGCCATGTGTGTGGGGCAGAGAGGATGCCTCAGAGCTGCACTCAAGAGCCATCTTCAACAGAATTTGTGCTAATTTTTATGACCTGTCTTTAGCCATTGACCCCAATTTCTTCACTTTTCCCTCATTTTACATAAGTACATACATTCATCAACACATAAATTCCATAGAAATAACAAAAGCATAAAGAAAACCAAAGAGCCCTAAGTCATTTTCACTGGCCATCCCCCCTGTCCTGAGGAGATGGTATGAAACTTGCCACATCCCTTGCCATCTGAGTAAGGACATTTTTCTCCCTAGCATCCTGGGGTGGGCTGTGCATTCAGTGATGACTGGAAAGATTCTTTGCTGGTTGATGTCTCAGGGCAACATCACACAGCTATGCATGCCTTACCCTCAAACCGGGACAAAGTCTGGGGAGCTGATCTAAGAGCTATCACAAATGGCCCCTGGGGAGCTCAGAGAGCCACCAAATCAGTGGGTGCTCAGGCTGTTCTTGCACAGGGTAACAAAGTTGCGACCTCTGGGTGTCCATGGAACCCATTCCTCGAAGGAGTGCCTTTCACAGCAGGGCTGCCTGCAGGGTGTGGGGCACCTGGAGAGCTGACTCCCTTCTCCGTGGTGCCAGCAGTCCTACGTGACAGTGGCTCACCCAGCATCTCCTGGGTTGCCTGCCCTCTGCAGAGCACACAACTTGTGAGTTGGGGATGAGTACTTCCTGTGCCCAAACTCATCCACATCTGAGTCCAGGCCCTGTATGACCAAGCCAAGCAACTCATTCCTCTGAGCCTGGCCTGCTCTATATAGAAAGTGAGGATAGGGGCCGGGCGAGGTGGCTCATGCCTGTAATCCCAGCACTTTGGGAGACCGAGGCGGGAGGATCATGAAGTCAGGAGATCAAGGCCATCCTGCCTAGGGTGAAACCCCGTCTCTACTAAAATGTAAAAAATTAGCTGGGCGTGGTGGCACACGCCTGTGGTCCCAGCTACTCAAGAGGCTGAGGCAGGGGAATCGCTTGAACCCAGGAGACAGAGGTTACAGTGAGCTGAGATTGCGCCACTGCACTCCAGCCTGGCAACAATGTGACTCCGTCTCAAAAAAGAAAAAGAGAAAGTGAGGATAATCTTTAGCACCAACCCCTTGGGTACAAGTGAAAACATAAGCTTAGGATCTGGAAATAATCTCTCAGAAAATAAAATCTATTTCCAACCTCCCAGTTATTAACATAACTCCCCACATCCACTAGCAATGGGCAGGGATGGAGGGTCAATCCATTTACTGAATCGTGTCAGAATTGAAACAGGTCTCAGAAGACATCTGGCCCAAGCAGCCGTTTGGGAATTTCACTGTAGGGGTCACAGATTCCACAGCCTTCAGGGGCCAGGTGGGCAGTAAAGTGCAGACCAGCACAAGTCCAAACTGCGAGAAGCTGGGGAGATCCAGAAAGGGCATACTTTGCCCAACGGACTTCAGATTCCATAACTGTCCAACATTAGGCTGGAACGCAAGCATGTAAAATTGAATGAATGAATAAATGAATGAATAAGGCTGGAGGCCTCCGTGCAGGCTGAGCGTGGTGAGTTTGTGATGTGTGTTCTATGGGACCAAAATGGGTGATCTTCCATCCTATCCCTGGACCAGTGGAAACTGTGGTTAGGGTGGGACTGCGCTTGGGTTAGAGTGGGGTTTAGGTTCCGCCTGTCACCGTCACCAAGGAGTTGAGGACTGGAGCTGGCACCTACCGTGCGGGAGGCTGACTTTCTCACCTGCAGATGGGAGCCTGCATCTGCCACTCTGGTCAGTACATGTGAGGGACACAGTGACTCTGGCTCTCCCCCACCCCACTCGCATCTGACCTGCCCCATGGCTCCTGCCCACAGGCAGGCGTGTCCCTGGATCTGCACTGCCCCTCCACCCCTCTGGCCTCACAGAAATGCACATGCACAGTTCCGTCACCTTTCTCAGTCTTGCAGCCCCTGTGCCGGAGCGGATGGCGTCCATCAAGGCTTGCCTTGCATCTGCGCTGTTGCCGAGGGTGCCTGTGCTGAACCTGGAGGCCGTCCTTGGTGCACAGAGACCCTGGGCGGGTGGAGGCGGTGGCGGGGGCACAGCTGGCGGGGGCAGAAGGTCGAAGTCTTCCAGTGGAGGACTTTCTGAGTCCTGTGCACACAGCGTGGCGTCTCTGAAGCTCCGGAGCTCCTCAGAGGCGGAGGATGACACCTGGCAATGAGACGATGAAATGACGACTATTGAGTGAACGTCTCCCAAAATTCAGGTGTGAAATCCCAGCGCCCAAGGTGGTGGCATGTGGAGATGAGAATTGGTGGTGGTGGCTAGGTCATGAGGTGGAGCCCTCATGAATGGGATTAGTGCTCTTACAAAAAAAGGCTCCAGGAAGCTCTCTCACCCCTGCTACCATGAGAGGATGCAGACAGAAGGCGCTGTCTATGAAACAGAACGTGGGCCCTCACAAGACACTGAATCTGCTGGTGCCTTGATCCTAGACTTTGAGCTTCCAGAACCATGAGCAATAAAATTCCGTTATTTGTGAGCCACCCAGTCTGCTGTATTCTGGTATAGCAGCCCAAACAGACTCAGGCAGTGACACTGTCCCCAAAGGTTCTTTCTGAGATGGCAGCACATGGCTGATTATCTTACCCTTGGACCTGAGACAGTTCTTTTGCAATAAGCCCAGGAAGTCTGTCTTCTCCATGGCTGAGACATCTGCCCCCACGCTCTGTCGGCAGCCAAGCCAATGATCCCAGAGACCAGAAGTTGGCAGTCCTGCCTTACTGAGAACTCTCCGACCTCATAACTTTTCTTGGCATATAAGAATAGAAGTAGAGGCTGGACATGTACATCTGACCCATTACTGGGGACAAGACATGTACTCAGAACCTAATGAGTGATGTACAAGTCACGTTGTTCCTCAATTTCTGTGCGTGGAAACTAAGATGAGACCATTCTGCCCTAAACTCAAGTCCATACTGGCTCCCGAGGTGGCACAAAAACCAGTGCTATATTCACGGGACAACTTTTTTCCAGGTGCACAGGGACTTCAGTCCTGGCTGCCCAGTTAGGGAAGCCTGGAAACCATGCTAGGTGTCCAAGTGAATTTGGAAAAGTGCTCAGTTCTAGACACAGGAAGGAACTGTGCTTCAGCAAAGGCTGGGAGAGTATCTGGAAGCTCTCACTGTTCCTTGGCAGGGGCTGCCCGAGAACCCTGGAACAGCGTGTCCACTCCAGTGTCCCAGGCAGGTTGGGTTCACCTCTCTGAAGACGGATGGTTCACCATACACTAGAAAGAACAGAAACTTCTGCAGCCCCAGGTCCCTGGGGAGAAGGGGTGACTGGGTTTGAGCTCCTGGCCCCAATGGAAGGCCCTTCACCTCTTACCTTCCTCAGGCTACAGGTGCCGCTGTGCCCGCGGATGGCCGCCAGCAGTGCAGATCGCTCGCCCTCTGCCTCCATGTAGGATGGTTTTGCAGGCCTGCCCTCCGTAGTGTGTTCTGCTGTCTAAAATATTAACAATGTCACATATTTCACTGAGAACATGGAGAAGTGCAAAGTGTAAGGCAGCTCATAAGAAAACCCACTCATGGGCCAGGCGCGGTGGCTTATACCTATAATCCTAACTACTCGGGAGACTGAGGCAGGAGAATCATTTGAACTGGGAGGTGGAGGTTGCAGTGAGCCAAGATTGTGCTACTGCACTCCAGCCTGGGCCACAGAGCAGGGCTCTGTCTCAAAAAAAAGAAAAAAGAAAACCCACTCATGTCAGCTGAAGCTTATAGAGTCAATCTGACACCCCTGCCTATAAGAAGGCAGACATAAGAATCAAAGACTGCACATCTGGGGTAGTTTCAAACAACTGCCTCTTAATGGCAGATCATTCCTGCTATTCATCCCAACGTTCCGGAGCGGATGTGTGTGTTTACATCTTGCAGACCCATAAGAGAATCCAGGGCCCCCACTAGCTAGAGCCTGACCTTGGACCAGGCCCCTTGGCCTCACCATGCCTCAGTTTCCTCATCTGCACAATGGGAAAATATCCTCTCATTATCAGCGTTGGTGTAGCATTTAAATGAGATAATACTTGTGGCATGTTAAGTGCCTAGACAATGGGTGAGGCCTGTCCTAAGATTACTCCTGTGTTACTGAAGAATGACAGTTCGCTGCTGCTACAAATACATATGGGAAAGAAGTGATCCATATGCATTTGAATTTTCTCTCCCGTTCCACTGTTCAAGGATGAGCATGTACGTGGTCCTGCCCTGGGCTCTACACTCCTCTGGCCCTGTGGATGGACATTACTGGCTGTCACCTTTCCCACAGGGCAGCCAGGGGCCTGAAGTCAGTGTGATTAGCCTCACACCCATGCATTTTGGCCCTTTAGTCGTGCAGTACAAATATCTGGAGGAGTACGATGGGAATTGCATTTACAATGGAACCTGTGTGGTAATCCTCGCTGCTATCCTCATCCCGCCTCTCTCTCCTCCGCTTCATGCTGAGACTCTGAGACCGGCGCACCGAAGTGGGCAGGTGTGGAAGGCCTGCCCAGGACCTCCCTGCGGCCCGCTGAGGTCACCGTCCTCACCTTGTGAAGCCTGTCCTTCCCTCCAGCAGAGTGGATGGCTTCCATCAGGGCAGAGTGCAGGGATGTGTCTTTGGGGACTGGTCTCTGGACAACAGGTTTGAATTTTTTCTTCGGCCCAAAAATGCTGGGTGGCCAAATACTGTCTGTTTCATTTCCATCTGTAGAGATCACATTGGGCTTTTCCTCTCTTTCTAGGAGAATGTGGCTTTCTGTGCCAGACTGTCCTGGAGGGTGGAAAGGCTTGCCGCAGCCTGGGGCGCACACAGAGCCACTGGCCAGCTCCCTGCTGCAGGCCTGGGCTTCTGACGTGCACAGAGAGGGCAGCTCTGTACCATCAGGTGCGTGTCTGGGCAGCTCTGTACCGTCAGATGCCGAGCTGGCCTCCTGGTTACTTGGGCTTTGCTTTCCCCTGAAACCACAGCTCTGTCCCACAGAAACACGGTCCCTCTGGGAAGACTGAACCAGTGAGAAACAGGAGCTTCTGTGGACAGCAGCACGATCGTCCTGAGTAGACAACTTCCTGTGTGGGCCACTGACATCTCCAGTAGGAGGGGCTCCCACTGCCAAGTCTTCCCTGTGGTTGTCAGGAAGGGTGACACAGGGCCGCTGGGCACTGTCCTTCTGTCCTTGTGTCTCTGAGTGTGGGCTGGAGGTCCTGTCATCTTTCACAGTGACAGACAGTGCAGCCAGCACTGGCACGCTGCCTGCATAACCCTTCTCAGCATGGCCATGCGGCCTCACCACATCAGCATGGACTTTTGGGGGTCCTATACGCTTGGCAATGGCAGAGGCCACATACTGGCTGGATGTTCTTCTCTGAGGCTTGAGAAATGTGACTTCTGTGGTGTGAGCTGCTGGCACCTTCACATGACCGAGGCCCACGGTGGGCAGCTGGCTTCTCCCCTCCTCTAGGGGGTTCCGGCCCTCGTGGTGGGTAGACTGCTGCTGGAGCGATATTGGCTTGGGGTCTGCTTGGATTCTGCTCTCTGAATGCTGCGCCTGGGTGGGCGCAGGGGTGGAGGGGGGTTGCCTGGCAGAGCTCTCCGAGGGCCAGCCCAGGTGTTTTTCCATAGAGTTGCACCTCCAGAACTCTTTGACTTTCGCAATGGGCTGAGATTCTGCTTCAGGCACAGACGAAGACAGGGAAATGATCCTGATGGCGGTGGGGTGGGGACTCACCAGGTTCCCCAGCTCATCAATCTTAATGGCGCCGGTGGAGAGGGACACGTCTCTGTCGTAACATCGCATCTCTGACTTTGGAGGAATAATTTTATATGTTGTGAGGCCGTGCTTAAGTCCGTAGCTTCTCCCCGGGTTTTGGCCTCGTCGGTGCCATGATGTTGGTGCCACGGCAGCGTTTTTATCGTTGCCCTCCTTTTCATCCACTGGTTGGGAATTCTCTCTCTCCGTGGCCTGAGTCCTCTCCCCGTCAGCCCAACCATGCACCTTGTCTTTCACTTTTGCATTTAGGGTGTCTGTGTGAAGATTTGAAGCAAAAGAAGTCACCCTGGGTGCCGTTTCCATTAGATCCCCATCTTTATGAATGTTGGATAAGGCCACATAGACTCCTTTTCCAGTGTCACGGGAAGTGGGGTGCAGGGCAGGTACTTCTTCCCTTGCCTTTCCATGGGGCTGGCTGTGCTCAGCCTCAAGTGGTGTCAGGGAGGCTCTCCTGCTAGAAACACCCTCTGAATCGAAACACCCAGCGTTGTTGTTTCTGTTGGAAAACAACCCCAAATCCACAGGATCATCTGAAACCTCCCCTATGAATGTTACTGGGATTGCATCCGTGTCGCCGTGAGGGATCGTGGCATCCTGTGGGCAGTGGTTGGATGCATCATGGACGGAGCTGGTGAGGGAGCTGGTGTCTGTTTCGTAGCTGTCTTCCATTTCTGCAAAGAGGGACAAACACAAATCACAGATGTTTCCCACGCCAATTACTTAGTGTAATTGCAGCCACGACTTGGAGTTCCCTGAAGTTACTTTTGAATACATTATTGTTTGAAAATGTTATTTGGGTTTGTCATCTACGTAATATGCCCGGGGCCAGAATCTCAGCTTTCGTTACTCAACACAGCTGTTTGCAGACCCATGATGCTTCAAGGCAAGGTATTCAGTTACAACATGCTGCCAACACCCTTCACTTAAAAAAAAAACTGATTTCTAGATCCAAGCCTCTGGAAAAACTGTCTCAACACAGGAACATGAAAGTGAGTTGTGGGTTTTGACCTCCATGTTTCTCATGCCCACCAGAAGCACAACAAAATCTAGAGGACCACTGGCTCTAGCTTTAACTTCTTAAGGAAGCAGATGACGAAGCCTCGAGCATCTCAGAATTATTGTGGCTCTTCCAAGCACGATACTGGTCATGGGATGAGAACCTGCAGGACACACTATGGCTGATTCAGATTTTTAGCTCTGTCAACTATACATTCGCAGGACAGGAAACTGAAAAGTGAGTTAGACAAAACTACTAGTCAGTTCTGCAGTCTGTTCTCTTCTTTCTTTTTAAGGCGTGATAAATATCTAATTTTTAGTTTATTTTCAACATGTGCATCGGAGAAAATAACACAGCTCCTTTGTTTGAAAGTTTCCCTAGTTGTTTACTGCAATTATTTGCCACTGCTTTGGTTTTGCAGTATTATTTCCTCAAAATATATCAACATAATATTAATGCCATGAGATGCTCCATTAAAAACGGCTTCATCGTGGTCAAAAGGCTGAGTGTATTTCATTGAGAGATATGCCGTATATTAGCAAATTAAGAGAAGTCTTAATGAGGAAATCTGTTTATCTTTTTGGCCACCCTTTTAATTCTTAAACATGTGCGGCATACTTGTTAATGGACAAAATTAGTAATATTCAGAGCACACCATAGGCAGCTGTCTGGATGTTTCCAGGTACTGCTTGGCAGTGCAGATAAAAAGCAGTCTACCGGAAACTGTGTGCCTCACATCCAGGCTTTCACCAAACTGACCTGGAATTCCTTGTGAAGGCCGTTTTTTCACATGGATATATCAAAGTATATCAAAGTATGCTCAGAGGAAGTGACTGTGGGCACCTACTTACACACAGCATAATATCAAAGCAGTGATCAGGTGGTTCTTACCTTCCAGGTCTTCATCAAGTTCTGCAAGGGTTTTATGCAACTGTCTGGTAATCAACAGGTCTTCATCATGTGAGGCTGTGGCAGCTTTTTCAGTTCTAGGGAAGACCAAAGAGGAAGGAGGAATGCTCAATTACTCTTACTATTGATTTAATATACTCCTTTCCAGGAATATCTGAGGACAGAACGGCTCATACTCAAATTCAGGCAGTCACATATTCACTGTACTACTGCTGTCCTCAGAACTACCGAGACAGATTGTATGTACATGGGTGTGTGTGTCCCCCATGTGTATGCACGTGTGTGGGATGCATGTAGGGTGTATGCATGTGTGAAGTATGTGTCTTGTATGTGGTTTGCATGTGATATATGGTATGTGTCTCCCATGTGTGCGCACGTGTGGGATGCATGTAGGGTGTGTGCATGTGTGGAGTATTGTCTTGTATGTGGTGTGCATGTGATACTGGTGTGTGTGCACCTGTGTGTGGGATGCATGTAAGGTGTGCATGTGTGGAGTATGTGTCTTGTATGTGGTGTGCATGTGATATATGGTGTATGTGCCCCCATGTGTGTGCACGTGTGTGTGGGATGCATGTAGGGTGTGTGCACGTGTGGAGTATATGCCTTGCATGTGGTGTGCACATGGTATATGGTGTGTGTGGCCCCAAAGTGTTACAGTAACCAAACCACACAAGAGCTTTCATTCGCTCTGCAGACTGAAGTCAGTTTTAATTCCACTGCACAAAAGACAGGTTCATGTGCTCCAGGATTTGCTTGCATCTCTGCATTGCACTACAGCAGTCCCCTGCACCTGGCAAGAAGGACTGAAGCCATCTGGAGGCCAAGCATGTGCACGTGGCTGGGGCTGGTCCACCTCCCCTCCACACTGCACAGCCTGGCTGTTCCTCAGCACTTGGGGATTTGAGTGCAGCATCCTTCGAGGTCCCAGTGACAGAGGCTACATACCTCTGGCGCAGGATCCTCCTGCTGTGAGGAGGCCTGTGGGGAGGGTTGTGCAGCACTGCATGGGAGAGTGTTCCCAGAAGTCCCACCAACTTTATAAGCCCAGCCTCCATCTGTGCCCACCCTAGCAGTGGCCCACCCTGCCAGACTCAGAAATGGAGACATTTCACTCTTTTACTATCAGTACTTTTACAGATTCTATGTTTACTTGGGCTTAATTCCTGCCCTGGGTGGGTGATAGGGACCTGATAACACCACTTGCAGAGCTGAACTCCCTGGGATCTTGAACAGGGACATAAAGACAACGAAGATGGCCAAAAAATCCTCACAGCAACAGTAAAAGGAATAACTGCTCCACCCTTGACCCCGCAAGCCCCTTCTCAAGGGCCTCCTCTCAGACTCAACAGGAGGAAGCTCCCAGCAGCCTGAGGCCTGCCTGAATGCCTTGCACCAATTATCTTATTATAACCCTCACAAGCAGTTTTTCAGGTAGGTAGTGTTGCTATCACTGTTGTAGAGAGATGAGACTGCAGAGTTGCCCAGGTCACACTGACATCCAGAACCAGGCCTGCCTGTCCCAAAGCCCAGGAAGGACCAGCTGCATCTAGGGCCACAACACAGAACGTGGCCCCTGTGGCATAGGGCAGCCAGGAAGATGTCAACCGGCCTGCTCAGAGAGCTGGATCTGCCTTTATTTGCGTCACAGGGACAATGGCATCTGTGAGACAACTGCTGCCAAAACAATTTAAAAACTGTCCTTGTGAGGGCTCTTGCCTCTATTTTCCTATTGTGCAGAAAACACAGAGACATGTCTATGGCAATTGTCTATCTTCAGTGAAAGCTGAAGGTCTGTTTTCCGCTGATTGTTAAAAATTGAGGACCAATTTCCATCATTGCTAATCAGGCCCAGATAATGATGCATGAAATAAGCTTTGCACAATCCTCACGTAGCAAAGTTTTTATTCTGATAAATGAGTCTTTCTTACTTGGTGACTATGTCCATTTGGGAGCCAGGAAGTGGCTTCCAGATTAGCGTCAGCTAATGTCCTCTGACAAGCTACACAAAGGGGGCTGGTTGGAGATGTGTGTGAGTGTGGACCCATTAATAAGGACCACAGAGGTGCATGACTGTCTTCCCTGTTGCTTTTGCCGTGGACTTTAATTATCTGAACACACTTTACTCAAGTTGTGCTTTTCTCTTGCATGCAATGTGATGGTTTAAATACATTTAAATTTTTAATAAAATCTATGGCAGAGAAAAATGGAAATTGCTATATAAAAGAGCAGTCTGAAGTGGAAACAGATTTAAAACTTGGAAAGATGGAAAACTTTTTAAATGCTTGCTCTTAGTTTAGGATGTTTAAAACTCAGCCAAACAAAATTATAGACATGCTTTTACTTCAGAGTATTTGCCTTTACTTTAAAGTATACTTGATCACGCCACTATGAGACATGGAACAGAATGATATCAATAAGAATTTAAAAAAAACGAACTTAAGATAAAAACTCCACTGACTCTACCATTTTGCAAAATAGCAAAAAAAAAAAAAAAACCACAAAAAAAAAACAAAAAAACCCCCATCACTATCACCACCACCACCCCAAAAACCCCCCAAAAATCCCACCCCAAGCTGATGAAGATGTGATGAATCTGAGAGACCCACACTTGTTGCTACAGGTTTTAACTGGGAAGCAACGTGGAAACATGAATCAAGAAACACACAAACAAAAATTACATTATCTCTGTAAGAACTTTGGCCCATTAATCTCTCTTTTAATAATCTGCCTTAAGGAAATAACCCAACAGAAGGAAAAATACAAATACAATGGTGTTCATTGGGTTCATGTAAGAATTCTAAAATGTCCAGAAGTAGGTAGTTTCCTAAGTTATTACATGTAAATTTCAAAGTGCATCAAAATCAGTAACTATGATCATAAAGTCAACGTAGAAACACAGATCTATGCTTATGCTAGCATGTTATATGAAGAAATCAGCACACACATATATGGAAACGTTGTGATGACATAAAAATAGCAAATACCTTTGGAGAAGGGGGGTGACAGAAATCTAGACAAGAAAGCAACCAGAGTGACTTATGGAAAAGGATCAATTAGGGCGACTATGTTACCCTTTTTCTTTAGAACCGTGCTTGTTTGACTTCAAAGCAGCTTGAGTGATACAGCAAATTTTTAACCAGCAAAATTTAAAAGGACATTTTTGTCTTTTAGTGAACAAGAATTCTTTCCTGCAAAGGAGTTTACATTTTTCTTACACTGCATGCAGTATGCACTTTATTTTGTTACTGAGTGCTTAGTGATCTTAGTGTGTGGCTGTCAGCCTGAAACTGTAACAGGGAGACTGCACAAGGTCTGAACAGTCCCAGCCTTCAACATGTTCCCCCTCCCAGGCTCCGGGGCCAGCTCCAGGTGCTTGGGGCTGCTTCTGAGCTGGTTTCTCCCCTACCCACCAGTTACAGCTGCCTTTCTAGAGCCTGGGGACTCTGGGATCAATCCTAGTCCTTCATCCCTGTGTTCTTTCCTGTCCAGCTCCCTCCTGTCATTGGCCTCACTCAACACTCCAGGGTTCCCTGGATGCTGCCCTTTGGTTCCAGGCTCTGCAGGTACCTCTGCGTCCCACCTCTGCTCCAGCTTTGCTCCCGACACTTCAGTGTGGGGCTGGCTCCTCGGGGCCCTGCTTACCCTGAAAGAAAGAGTGGACACTAGCTAAGAGCTCCCAGCCTGTGTGCGCCGTGGTGAGGTCTGGCCCCCAGGCAGCTCAGGACCTTGTTTGGTGTTTCTCCTGAGGCTGCCAAACTCCTGGCATCTCTGAGAGAGGGAAGAGAAGCAGCTTGCTCTTCTCTTGATGCAATACAGGGGCGGATGTATTCTGAGCATGTGTGAATGGATTACCTAGCAAAAGCCAGAGCCAATGGCAATGCAACGATTTTACTTTCCAGTGTAAGGAGGAGGGAGAGACAATGGTATTTTCCTTTGTTCCTAACTCCCATCTACTTCTCTCCAAAGGGTTACTAATGGATTATAAACATTCCTCTCTCTTGGTAAAACCACCAGATTTATGCCCTTAGTCACTGGGATTGGAGGAGAGCTCCCTGTGGGCTTAGCAGGGGAGGCTTAGGTATGTGTCCCTGAAGAGTTAGCAGTCAGCAAGAAATATCAGCCTCTGTTGGCTTAAAGTAAACCTGCCCAGATGTTTTTCTCCCGGGCTTCCTTCCCTACCCCAACACATACCCCAGTCTTCAGACATGTTCCTTATTGACAGTTTGTTCTGGCTTAAGACCAAGAAAATAAAATGCAAACAAACACAGGGCAGGCATTTTCCTATCAGGCTGCATGTGCTGAATAAGTATTGCAGAGTTATTTTCTCACATGCAGTTGGGGACTCTCTGCAGGGAACATGAAAGTTTAGGCTACCGCGGCATGCAATATGAGGGGCGCAGCTCAGTGCTGGAAAGTCTCGAACCAAGAAGTGGACCCGCGTCCTTGGGCCCAGCCTCCTGGGGTGCTCGGAGAGTGGCAGGGTGAGTGACCCACCCAGTGGGTGTGTGCAGGGCTTGCTGACCCTCTGCATTCACACCACAGCCTCCAGCAAAAACGAGAACTAGGGGCAGTCACATCCAGTTAGTGCCAGGAGCCAAAAGCGCTTTTTGATTTGTTTTCATTTGCTACGAGGGAGAATGGGCTGAATCGGACCAATCTGAAGTGTACAAGATGGATTCATAGCACATGAGGTCACTTTTTTTTTCTTTTTGATGAGGCTAGAAGAGTTTCCTTAAGCAATTTAGTACAATGGTAGAATTAATGAAAAAAAAAAACAACAAGTCTGAGAAGAGAAAGACATTGCTTTTAGGTAGCAATCCAATTTGTTAATGACAACCAAACCAACTCCTGTGATTTCAAAACCATTACTTGAAAAACTAAAGGCAAGAAGCCTGGGAAAATATATACAGATGTGCTTAACCTCCCATTCCATTTGTAATTGTGCCTGTATTAGCAAAGCTTCAGAGTCCTGGAACAGTGGTACCCAATATAACATGAGCCACGTGTATAATTTAAAATCTTCTTACAGTGATGTTAAGAAAGTATAAAGAAATAGGTAGAATTAATTTTAATAAGGCACTCTAGGGATTCCTGCCTGTAGTTAATACAAAGTGCTTTCTTTCAGCATGAGATGTGATGCATATTTTGCACTTGCAGCACGTGTCAATCTGGACCAGACACTTGGCAAGTGCTCAGCAGCCACACACATACTGGACTTTGCTGCTCTCCAAGGTCTCACGTGTGTTTTAAACACTACTTTGTAAATGCAGTCACAAAGTTTCAGGGTTCTAGAAGGGGTCTGGGATGTAGAAAATGCTTCTAAATGATCCTGTAGTCACAAAGTTCTTATGCAATCCTCTTTCTGTATCTGAGGAAAGGGGAATTGGTTCTAGGATCCCCCATAGATAACCAAATCTGCTGATGCTCAAGTCCTTTGTATAAAATGGCATAGTAGCCGGGTGCAGTGGTTCACGCTGGTAATCCCAGCACTTTGGGAAGCCAAGGCGGGCAGATCACTTGAGGTCAGGAGTTTGAGACCAGCCTGGCCAAAATGGTGAAACCCCATCTCTACTAAAAATACAAAACTTAGCCGGGCGTGGTGTGGTGCGCACCTGTTAATCCCAGCTACTATACAGGCAGAGGCGGGAGAATCACTTGAACCCAGGAGGTGGAGGCTGCAGTGAGCTGAGGTCGCACCACTGCCCTATAGCCTGGGTGACAGAGCAAGACTCCATCTCAAAAAAAAAAAAAGGCACAGTATTTGTACATAATCTATGCACTCTTATATAATCACCTTTCAGTTAACAATGAAGTTTCAGGGTTCTAGGTGGTGCTAAATGTTTCTAAATGCTCCTGTGGTCACAAAGTTTCTACAGTCACCAGGTTTCAGAGGTTGGCTGGTGTGATCTGGGTCCCTGTGCACCTCTCACTATGGGTCCTCAGTCCCATAAGGCTCCTCATAGCCGCAAGCCTGCAGGTCATGGCACAGCTCCTCACAAAGCACTTCTGCGGCCATCATCCCAGTATGCACCGACAAGTGGGGGCTGAGAAGGAACGCACAGGCTGCCAGGCTGAAATGGGGCACCAGGTACTCCAGGGAGGCTCCCTTCAACTGCAGAAGCTCCACTCTCTACCTTTGGTGGCTCTGCACATGATTTCAGTTTGGCCCTACTGTTAAAAAAAGAGAAAAGCCTGAAACCCACTTATTCAATCTCTTTCATTTATTCTTCACAACATTCCTGAGTAACTGATGTTCCCAAAAGGAACCCTAGAACTCAGATTTTCACAATAATTTTACACAGTTAGATACATTACCTGATTATAGCAAGGTTGCTTTCAGGATTCCAAAGTTTATAATCAGTGTTAGTTCCACGGTTCCTTCCCTATAGGTAGGAGGAGGTAATAGTCTCCTCCGCTTCCCCATTCATCTCTCTGTCTCTCCCTCTCTCTCATATATATGTACACACACACACACACACATATATACACACACATATATATACACATACATATGTAAACACATACATACACATATATGCATGCACACACATATGTGTCTATCTCTTTTCAAACACATTATAAAGAGGAAGATGATAAGAGCTAGATACAGCTTACAAAGATTACCTAACAAAGCAAATTTCTTCCCCTTCCTCAGTCAGTTGTACATAACAACATCAGCAACAATAACACCAGCTACCCTTTGTTGAAGGCTAGCAATGTCCTGGCCACTATTGTAAGGAGAAGGTAGTGCCTATCTTGAATTTACTGACCAGGAAATTGAACCGCGAGGCAAAGTCACTGGGCACACCACTGCCAGCCAAGGGCAGTTCCTTCCCTAAGCAGTCTAAATGCGAACTCTTCAATCTTCACATTAAGTGGCTCTTTAAGCATTAGGAACATTGGCTGGGGTCATATGCAAGGGACAGATGCCTGCTGGAAGAGCTCTCTGAGTCCACGCAGTTCAGGGCAGAGCTGTGTGTGAGGCACACAGGATCTTCCCTGAGGGCCATGCCCAGGTGTCCCCAGAATGAAATGCAACCACCACATGCACATTTCTGTTATTCCTGTTCAATTCTTGGGCTGAGTTCTTCCTCAGGAGTTTCTCTGCTGGCTGTACTATGGTGAGGGGAAGACTCTGGGAGTCAGATGTTCCCTTTACAAGGTCAAGTTTCAGTTGAGATTTATTTTGTAGTGAAAAATTACAACTGGATACGATCAAACGATTTGGTGAAAACACATCCTTTTCAAGTTGCAGCAGCACATGTAACATGTTTCAGGTATTACCAAGCGTTCACACTTGCTCTTCTTAGAAGCATGGTGTTTATTCTTGAGACTCTTCAATTTAATGCCTTGGCTCCAAGGACACTGAATGGAACCCACCGATGCTGCCATGTGTGAAGCAGGAGCTGCAGCAGTGCAAGGCCAGTCAAGCCTCTAAACACAAAACCCAAGCAGTGAAGATGCCACTTCACCAGGGCGGGTTTTAGCTGTGGCCAGCTCAACGTGGCTCTCTCCTTGGACAGGTGGCAGAGCTCTTGAGGAAATGGCATTTGCCTCCAGCTTGTCGATGTGTGAACCCAGGAAACCCTAGCCAAAGGAGTCTAGATGACTTTGACCTTTGTAGGGTGCAGAGAAAGGAGGAATAGCTAAGAAAACTAGAACATAGCGATGTGGACCTTACACACTTGGTCTTCCCGGGTGATAAAGGGTCTTAAGGCTGTTTCCAAGCAGTGTTTAGTGAATACCCAAGTAACAGAGGGGTGGTAAAAGAAGACACCATCTTGGCCAAGTTGCAAACCATGAGCAACCCTCATTTTCCTGGTAACTGGCACTACAGCAGAGACTTTCCGCAAGTCGAAGGTGTCTGGGGTTGTTGGGGACAGCTTTGCAACCTACACATCTCCATGCCCAGCCTAGAGGCCTAGCCTTACCAGCCAGCCAGCCAGAGGATGACTTCTGCTTTGCCTGAGCCCCTAAGGCCTGACATTCGGAGGGGATGGAGAGGGCTCACGTCACAGCCAGGTCCTGCATCTTCATCGTTTGCCATGTAAGACGAACACGGGTTCTGGGAGCACAAATAGGCAGCGCAGGATGAGGTGCGGAAACCAGGCATGGGGGTCATCCAGGATAGGGCCAGGGGGCTGGGCTCAGGGACTGGGCATGGGGCACCAGGAACAGTGGTCATGCCCTCTTGGAGCGGCCTCCACTTGAGCAAGGTGGTGTTGGGTATGTGTTTCACGGGCATAATGAACGAGGAGCTCCAGGTGCCAACTGGGGATGCTCTGCCAGGCCTCTGCTCACACTGCCTGTCAGAAAGCCTCCTCTTTACTCTCGTTTCTCTCAACCACCAGAGTCTGAACATGGATGCCACTGTTTAGTGTTCTGATAGGGTTCTTCTGTGCAGGTGGCCAAGGTCAAGGCCACACTCCTGTGAACGGTGATGGGTTCTGTGCTCTCACCAGTTCACAGCAGTTCGCCTTGAGTCAGGCCCCAGGCATGGGTCCTCACTGCAGGGATCAAGACCACCCCACTGGCTGCTCCATCAGGCCACACCTGAGTTCTGCTGCCTGGGCAGCCTGCACAGCCCGTCTGGCCCCAGCGCTGCCTTCACCACCCCTATGCCACGCAGGCTTTCCACAGGGCTCACTGCAGACGTGAACGCAGAGCCTGTCCCTGAAACACAGTATTTTCAGGAAAAGAGGCAGATTCTCTCGACATTCCCAAATTTATGTGTGAATTGGTATTTTTCAAGCAATACAGCACAGGAAATAGCTGAGTAGCTGCAAGCATATTCCAAAGTCAGCAAATAGGCAAGCAATGTAATCTTGTTTTCTCCCAAACAGAAGTGGAAAAACCAATGCACTCTTCAGTCCTCAGGAGGGTGTATGTCTGGGAACAGGCCACGCCAAGCTTGCATATGTGTTCCGTTTCACCCTGAGTGCTTGAATCGGTCGCCAACATTTACCATTTAGGAGACTTCACATAAAAATCTAGATTTCAGGCTTCTCTTCAAAAGCTGGCCACGCTGGGTTTCTAACCCACAGGGTGACAGGTGGACAGAGGGAGCAGGGCTGCTCTCTTTAGAGAAAGCATGTGTTTTCTACACTGCCCGTGGCCTCTCACCTGCCTGGCCCCGAAGGCATCCATGTTTGCAACCCCTACACTGCACTGAAGGCGCTGCTTTTAAGCAATCCTGAAATTTATTGGAAATCATGTATTTGGGAAAAAATGTGATATACCATGCTGAAATCCCTGAATATGTCTCATCTGTCAGTTGAGATAACTCCCGTAAAAAGAAAAAAAACCTCAAAATGGTACCCAAAACACTATGTTCATGCTATGAAACTCCTCCTCCCCTCCAAAACCAAGAAAACTATAGTCATTCTGTGCAAGAACAGAGTCGACCCCAACTCTTGGGCAAATGACCCAACATTACAGACAGGGCTGAGGGGCTCAGAGATCACCTTCATCCTCATCCGACTGATGAGCTGACCACAACCCAGCGAAGAAAAGTGATTGTCCGAGGCAGTACATGGGGTCCCCATTTCCTAAACTAAGAGCATTAGTTCTGACAATGGGTCCTACTTGTTATATATGCAACATGCATGGTGTCAACTGTGCTGGGCTTTTCACAGGCTCATGACGACTGATAGGCAGGTGGCATATCTGCACTGTGTATGATCAAAAGGTAAGGCTTGGCAAAATTAGGTGGACTCTTAAAGGCCAAACAGCCAGTTAGTGGTGGTAAGATTCCACTGTAGGTCTACCAGGTTCCCAAACTCCCTCCTTCCCCAGAATAGTACTCTCAAATTCAGTGGCACCCCAGAGAAGAGGGCAGAAAAACATGCCATGTTCCCTGTTTGCATAAAGCATCAGGTTCCAAAGACTCAATGATTATCCTGGCTGTGGCCACAGTCAACATTAGCCCTCATTATTTGGATAGAAATCAGCAAGATTTTACATCAAGGGTCAGTAGAAGCAAAGCAAACAATGAGTCCTATGGGCAGCATCCCTCGGGGTACAGAGTTACCCATGTCTGATCAGTTTCAGATGTGGAATGCAAACCTGTGCAATCCCCATGCAAACGGCAGAACAGATCTGGAGATGACTGTAGAAAGTGATGTTTCTTTATGTTAAATTACTAAAAGGAAAAAATGCCATAATTTCCCTCTGTTCTCACAGATGTAAATAATACAGGTTAACCTCAGCAAAATGCACCTTGTGTGGGGCAGGTAGGAAGGGCCCAAATGCTGCCTTCGAATTTCCTTTCTGATGAAATATAAACTTGGTCTTGAAGTCATCCTCAGAATTGAAGAACTATACTTTAAAGTTATTAGGGGGTCTGTATAACAACATGGAGAAGTGCTCATGACAAACTGTTAGGTATAAAGAAATATAAAGTATTATTGATAAGACAATGACACTAACCAGATACAGATTTGTGTGTTCATATAAATAGGGTTGGAACAAAACCTGAAAAATATATTATGAAAGCATTTATTCATTTTAGTGACTGGCCTATACACTATTTCATTAAATCATTTTACCTTATTATTATTACTGTTATCTTTTAGATGAAGTCTCTGTCACCCAGGCAGGACTACCATGGTATGACCTGAGCTCACTGCAACGTCTGTCTGCAGGGTTCAAGTGATTCTCTCACCTTAGCCTCCTGAGTAGCTGGGACTACAGGGAAGCACCACCACACCCAGTTAATTTTTTGTTTTTAGTAGAGACGGAGTTTTGTCATGTTGGCCAGGCTGGTCTTGAACTCCTGACCCGAGGTGATCTGCCCACTGGAGCCTCCCAAAGTGCTGGGATTATAGGCTTGAGTCACTGCACCAGGCCCATTTTACCTTACTTCTATTAACATTTCCATAATATTTATTTGATGAGCTCTTAAAGTTACCTAACATTGGCGAGCTGAAGAGACTCAACATGCCTTTCTATATAAGAATAAAGAAAGGAATCCTGACAGTGTGGTGTTGGTACAGAGATGGACAAATACACCAGTGCTACAGAAAGAGCGCTGGAACAGAACAACATGACATGGACACTGTCTGCCCAAAGTGGGGACAGGAATCAGTGGGAAAAAATAGATCCTTCTTCACACCACAACCAAAAATAAACCCAGGTACAGGAGAGCCCAAATGTGAGAAAGCAACACTAAAAGTTTTACAAGAAATTCAGACTCTCTTTAGTCTTTTAGGGTATGGGAAGGATCTCTTAAATATGCAAAGATTATATACACCTGAGAGAAAAAGGAAAAATAAAATAATATTAAAATGTAAAGACAATCATTGTGCAAGAAAACAAAATATAGTTAAATTCAAGCCACAGACTTAGAGACACTCCATGTGCAAATAACCGACAAAGGAGAATTTAATAATCGAAAAAAGTAAACAAAACAAGAATTTTTAATTTAATTCATTTTTTTTTGAGACAGAGTCTTGCTCTACTGTCCAGGCTGGAGTGCAGTGATAGAATCTCAACTCACTGCAACCTCCACCTACTGGGCTCAAGCGATCCTCCCATCTCAGCCTCCAGAGTAGCTAGGACTACAGGCATGTACTACCATGCTCAGCTAATTTTTAAATTTTTTGTAGAGACAAACAGAAGTGGAAAAATCAATGCACTCTCACTATATTGCCCATGCTGGTCTTGAACTCCTGGGCTCAAGCGATCCTCCTATTTCAGCCTTCCAAAATGTTAGGATTATGGGCATGAGCCAGCATGTCAGGACAAATATAAAAACTTTTTAAAAAGGTGCAAAGGCTAAGAAAAGGCAATTAATACAATAAAAAACCCAAATTGCTAATGAATATATGACATGATGCTCATCCTTCCAAATCAGAGAACTGTAAATGAAAGCTACATGAGATGCCATCTGACGCCTACATTCTGGCAAATCTCAAAATGCCTGCTGATCTCAATTACTGGCATCGGTGTGCAACAAGGAGACCTCGCAGACACTGGGGGCCTGCCAACTGTACACGCATTTCAGGTATTCTACAAAGCTGAAAATGAGTCTTTTTCCTGTCAGTTTTCCCTTCTAGAAAAGTCTCTACATGTAAATAGAGACATATGTTTCTTGCTCATTGTTTTCTAGCCCTGAAAAACTAGAACAATCTAAGTGTTCATTATTAAGAAAATAGGCAAATAAATGAACAACACAGATATCATCATGGATAAATCTTACACACATGATGTTGAGTAGAAACATATACTATGGTACCAAAGCAAACAAGCCACTCTTGCACAGTCTGTGTAGGTTACTGCAGGTGCACAGGCGCACAGAGCTCTTGCACAGTCTGCGCCAGTTACTGCAGGTGCACAGGCGCACAGAGCTCTTGCACAGTCTGTGTCAGTTACCGCAGGTGCACAGGCGCACAGAGCTCTTGCACAGTCTGCGCCAGTTACCGCAGGTGCACAGGCGCACGGAGCTCTTGCACAGTCTGAGTCAGTTACCGCAGGTGCAGAGGCCCACGGAGCTCCCGCACAGTCTGCGTCAGTTACCGCAGGTGCACAGGTGCACAGAGCTCTTGCACAGTCTGCGTCAGTTACTGCAGGTGCACAAGCGCACAGAGCTCTTGCACAGTCTGCGTCAGTTACCGCAGGTGCACAGGCGCACAGAGCTCTTGCACAGTCTGCGTCAGTTACTGCAGGTGCACAGGCGCACAGAGCTCTTGCACAGTCTGCGTCAGTTACTGCAGGTGCACAGGCGCACAGAGCTCTTGCACAGTCTGCGTTAGTTACTGCAGGTGCACAGGCGCACAGAGCTCTTACACAGTCTGTGTCAGTTACTGCAGATGTACAGATGCACAGAGACAGGACTGAGAGTGGCCACCATGAATCAGGGTCGGGGCCCCTGGTGCAGAGCAGGCTGCGATAATACATGTTGGATCCTGTGACAAAAGACCCTCCTTAGAGACACAGATCTGGTTGTGACTTCGTGCCCACCTGTCCTTCCCGTGACTCACCTCAGATGTGTATTCTCAGAGCTGTTCTTCTCCCACAAGGGGCTCTTCTGGGGACCCAGGTCCGGGGTTCCAGCGAGGTCCTGGTCACTGCAGTCCTCCTGGTCTGTAGCCCACTTGTCTTTGGATTTCATGCTGTCCTGCTGCGAGTCTAGAGAGACGATGTCTGAGGGGGAACTCATCACTCCTGAGTCCTCAGTCGTGTCCTCTGATGCAAAACAGCTGCCAACCGACACAGTCTCCTCCGCCTCTGACAGCACCTGTGGGGCTCCATCCGGGCTGCTGTGGCCGCCAGACCCCAGGGGCAGGCTTACTGGACAAGACACGGCAAGGACAGGTCAGCCCAAACCACCCCAGCGTCCACACTGCCTAACAAGTGTGACATCAATCTGCTGGCCCCGTCTGACATTTGGGATTTAGGGTGCTCAAAATAAAGGAAGACCTTCATTTAAATACTGCTGAATACTCCTAACACATTTTAACTCAGAGGGAATCATTTGTGTAAGACTGAGATCAAAATCTTCCCTCAAAAATCAGAATTTGATTAATTAGCCTTTTACATTGGTCTCTTCTCTATGGCTATGGACAAGCACATTTAAAAATTCAAACTAACATCATGGTGAATGCAATTGTTTCCAGTCTGATCTTTTGTTTAACGGAACTTGTGTAACGGGAGATCTTTAGAAAAACATTAAGAACAATTAGAGTTTTGGGGACTATAAATAAGCAGACATAAATAATATCAGTTTGGAAGCATTTGACACTTATTTCACATTTGAAATCTGGCCTAGAAGACTGACGGCCCTACTCCCCAGCTTTTGGCTCTCCTTTCATTTTTACATGTGAGGCCAGTTTCTGTGGTTGAGGTGATCTGGCTCCTAAGCACTAAATGTGATTTGCTGCAGTAGTTTGGTGAGCTGCACAGAGCTGCAACTTGCTCTCCAAGCCAAGTTCTGTCAAGCAGTAACACTAACGATGGGTAGCACTATGGCCATTCTGCACAACCACCTAGCTATTCGTACACAGCAATACATTAAGTAGTAGGAGGTCATTATTATTCTCTTACTGAGCTTCTAGATTCTCTAAAATCGCAGAAGGCTCTATGCATAGAGATGAAATTTGAAAGTCAAAAGCACACAACTCTAGCCCAGATGTATATTAGAGTTGTAACTGTTTTTTAATAGAAATAGATTTTAAACTTCAAGACACTTCAGGACATATGATCTCAGCACTATTTAGGACAGTCCAGGAAACAAAGACTGTATTTTCTTGCAGTCCCAGTGTATTTTGTTTTGAAGTCATTCTTCCCCTAAATAGTCACTGGATGCCCAAAGTGAATTAAGACTCCTCTGGGAGTGCTCACTCCACAAAATCATGCACTGAGAGTGAAGTGACGTCACAATTGCATTCAACATCAGCAACATTTTAACTGGACAGGGGACTAACAACTCATCGTCAAGAACACCAAAAGAAAATCCATCAGGTGTTGGTTTATTTGAGATTCCAAACAATAAAACAAATGAAAGAACCAAAGTTTAAAAGAATATACATTTTCACAAAAGAGCTCCTGGGTAAAGAACAGAACAAAAAGAGGAACAGTTTAGAGCAGCACAAATGCTGAATGCAGTGATGTTGGTCTGATGCAACCTCTCTCTTCTAGTTTTCTCCCCAGCTTTTGTGGCCAGACTCTTAATTCAAGGACAAATATTGAGAATAAACATCGCAGTGGCTCCCTGTTCCCATCGCTCCTCTCTTACCTTCCCTTTTGCTGCCATCACTGAACAATAAAGCCAGCACTTTTTTCTGACGCTGTTGTATACAAAAAGTACAAGAGCAAAGCTCTCAGGTCACAGAGACCTGGGTTCACACCCTGGCAGAGGAAGGTAATGCTGCTGCCCACAAGGTCCCCACCGCTGCCTGGGTTCACACCTGGTAATACTGCTGCCCACAAGGTCCCCGCCGCTGCCTGGGTTCACACCTGGTAATGCTGCTGCCCACAAGGTCCCCGCCGCTC
>CAUYQU010057280.1:0-23044 GCA_963574635.1 Cheracebus regulus | reverse complement strand
TTGTTATTTTCATCCCCTATTCCTTCCTGTCTCCATTGTTAAACACAATTATTGGCATAAAAGAGGTTTTTAATACCCATTTTTAGACTGTATTCTAGCCTGGGCAATGAAACAAGAATCCCATTCTCTCTCCCTCTTTCTCTTCCTCTTTCTTTCTCTCTTTCAAAAAAAAAAATAAATAAATAAATAAAATTAAAAAAGGATATATTCTTTTCTTTGTTGTCTATTCTGACAAAAATTTCTCCAAAATAGTTTTCTTTGGTGATTTCATTTTCATTATATCTTTATGCCATTATAACCCAAATGCTTATTTTATTATTATTATTAAGAGGAACTATTCCTGACTGCACATTACCAAGTTTCCCTAGTTCCTTATTTGGTACATCCTCAGTAAGTATACTTCTTTTCAGCTTACTCAGCATTCAGAACATAGTATTATTTGTTTGCTTACAAATTAAAAGTAACATTATATCTCTCATCCTATGCATACTTGACTACCTATGAGAGGTATCAAGCAGATACTTCTAATATTTGAACCTTAAAAATAAACGAAGTTTTAGTTAATAGAGGGCTAGATGTCTGTAATTATGTCAGGAAACAATCAGGATTATCAGTACACCTACATTTCTCATGCTGTTGAGGGGGTCAGTTTACCAAGAATAAGACAGGCCTTTTGGCCTCAAGAATTTCAGTTACAACCTGCCTAACCCCTGGAGTTTCACTAAACTTCCTAAGAGAGAAAGAAAAACCTAAAACTTATAAAAAGAAAGCAAATTGTTTACCCTGGCTTAATTCTAGTTGTAAATAATTAGTTTTCTCAAAATTATCATCTTTTGACATTTGGCAACTGAACGAATTAAGCAGTTATTCAAAGAGCTCAAGACATAAAAACTAAGACAATTTCTATTACATATATTTCTCCTTCAGGTGCCAGTACAATTTCATGTGTTGGAAAAATTGAATAAGTCAGATCCCAACTGATTAGGCCCTAACTGTCAAACACACTTTCACCTTGTGAACTTATCACAATAACTGTCTTAAACCTGTTAACAGTACTCCCATGAGTGGAGAACATTGCGCTTCATTTTAGTTTAAGATGCTAGTTCTCATCAATGAATATTGTTGTGTTTTTTACATTATAGCAATGAAGCACATGAAGGTTAGAATGTTTTTAAAAACTAATTTCTTCTGGTCAGAGACGCTATAAATGAAGAAAGAAATAACATAAGAGAAATGGAAATGCATTCCACAAAATTGAAACGATATGTTAAATATCAAGTAGAACAATAATGTAACTGATATGTGTTAAGAATGAACCATTTCCCACATCTCTTTTTATATGAAGTTATAAATTTTTTTTTTTGAGACGGTGTTTCGCTCTTGTTGCCCAGGCTGGACTGCAATGGCACGATCTCGGCTCAACACAACTCCGCCTCCCGGGTTCAAGCAATTCTCCTGCCTCAGCCTCCCAAGTAGCTGAGATTACAAGCGCTCACTACAGCTAATTTTGTATTTTTTAGTAGAGATGGGGTTTCTCCATGTTGGTCAGGCTGGTCTCAAACTCCTGACTTCAGGTGATCTGCTTCCCCCTCAGCCTCCCAAAGTGTTGGGAATACAGGCATGAGCCACTGTGCCCAGCCTATAAAGTCATTTTTTATAAATAATTTTGAAGGCCGGGTGCAGTGGCTCACGTCTGTAATCCCAGCACTTTGGGAGGCCAAGGCAGGCGGATCACAAGGTCAGGAGTTCGAGACCAGCCAGATCAACATGATGAACGCCCCCCCCGCCAACTAAAAATATAAAAATTAGCCAGGTGTGGTGGCACTCACCTATAATCCCAGCTACCTGGATGAGGGAGGAGAATTGCTTGAACGGGAAGGCGGAGGTTGCAGTGAGCCAAGATCGAACCACTGCACTCTAGCCTGGGCAACAGAGACTCGCTCAGTAAGTAAGTAAATAAATAAATAAAATTAAACGCTATACAACTGAAGTTCTTCTAGTCTCTTGCCTACTACTGCAACAGCAAATGAAATCATTATAATAAACCTATCATGACAAAAGCTAATGTTTTCCCTGGAAAAGTTCTATGAACTCTAAGGAAAAAAGTATACTTTACAGATGGTCAATTCCTGCATTTCCTACCATTGCTGAAAGAGGATAACAAACAAGGAGAAGAAAGTAGAGGGAGAGAGAAAAACTGAATAAATCTCCTTCATCTCCAAATAAGGCAAGCTCCTCGACCAGTATTCTCCTCTCTCTATCTCCCTCTCTTCACTGACTGCTCCAAGGTCCCAGACAATACAGAAGCTACAAATTATATCTGTCCACTTTACCACTAATCAAGATATTACCATCAATTGTATAAAACAATTATAAAAACGATTGTTTAGATTAGCTTGTGGAATGTTGACTTAAGTCATTAAATAACATTGCAATGCTTTTATCATTTTGATGGTTTGTGAATATTGTTTATACTCTAAGCAAATGTATTCTGGTTCTAGATATTAGAATTTGATATCTCATTTAAGGGATATTATAGAAAATCAGTCACAACATTGATAAAAATTTAAAACTCATTCATGGTCCATTGAAAGTCTTAATCAAATAAGACTTACATAGATATATAGGTTCATTTTAGTTACATGTTTAAGGTAATTAAAAGGATTCTCCCATTTTCATTTTACTTTTATTCAAGTTTATAATTAGAAAGTTATAGCATTTATGCACTTTGAAGTTTATACCATGAAGTTTATTCATTAGAAAAACTAATTCTAACCTTTTTCATGTGCCTCATTGCTACATGACATTAACTTAATACTCAGATTCTAAAATAAACAGCTTAATTTTCCATTTTCATCTAAGATTAATATCAACATTTTATCATTTATTTATTTTTTGAGGCAGAGTCTCGCTCTGTCGCCAGGCTGGAGTGCAGTGGTGTCATCTCCACTCACTACAATCTCCGTCTCCGGTGTTCAAGCAATTCCCCTGCCTCAGCCTCCTGAGTAGCTGAGACTACAGGCGTGTGCCCCCAAGCCTGACTAATTTTTGTTTTCTATTTTAGTAGAGACAGGGTTTCACCATGTTGGCCAGGATGGTCTCAATCTCCTGACCTCGTGATCCTCTTGCCTCAGCCTCCCAAAGTCCTGGGATTACAGGCATGAGCCACTGAGCCCAGCCTGTTTTTTTATTTTATAATACGAACTTTAATTATACTGACCAATCATCAAGGCTGTGACAAGATCTTTCAAGTTCGTTTTCATATTTATTCAGTTTATGGAAAAATAAATTTATAAAATACAAGCTATAAAATACAACAAATACAGTGAGCATTTGAGTAGTGATCTTTAAAGTTTTTCTTTTATTCCAGTGCTTCAATGAAGGTATACTATAGAACCAATAAAGAAGGCAGAATAGCAAAGGCAAATTTGAACCACATTAGCACCATTTATATTGGTATAATTTGTTAATTAAAAGAAGATTTATAAATCCAAAACATATTTCTCCTTCACTTTGTCATTTTCTGACAAAAAAAACCTGAATAATGCGTAATGAGTTTATATCTGAATGAGTTAAATCTGAGTAACGAGTTTATATCATGTAGCAATGAGGCACATAAAGGTAGTTAGAATTAGTTTTTCTAACAAATAAACTTCATGGCCAGGCACGGTGGCTTACGCCTGTAATCCAAGCACTTTGGAGGCCAACGCGGGCAGATCACCTGAGGTCAGGAGTTCAACACCAGCCTGACCAACATGGTAAAAGCCCGTCTTTAAAAAAAATAAAAATAAAAAATAAACTTCATGACACTACAAAGAGATTTTTTAAAAAGAAGACGATTACAAAGATTTAAATAAAATTATCTTATAACTCTGCTTTCAGTAAAGAGTGCAAAAGTAACCCTTACATTGACAAATATGGCATAATCCCATAGGTCCCATTTGCTTTTCTTCCATTAAAAGGAAAATGTGCAGTCTCATATAAAGTTGACATGGGTTTTATGTTCAGAATATTGTAGAGATTAAGAAAAACCTTTGCCTAGTGGGTGGTAAGGTTAACTTTATTGGTTTGATTTCCCATTTTTCCAAATGGAAGACTATTGGATGATGGAGGGTGGCTGGGGAAAGGAAATAATGACAGGAGATTAGAATGTTGAAAGAAAAGTTGGGACTTGAAACTAATCAATTTTTTAAAAATCTTACGACCAAGCATGGTGGCTCACACCTGTGGGAGGCCAAGCTGGGATGATCACTTGAGGCCAGGAGTTCAAGACCAGACTGGGCAACATGGTGAGACCCCGTCTCTCTTAAACTTAAAAAATAAAAAATCTTTTTAATAAAATAAAAGAGCCGGGTATAGTGACTCACACCTGTAATCCCAGCATTCTGGGAGGCCAAGGAGTGAGGATCACTTGAGCCCAGGAGTTCAAGACAAGCCTGGGCAACATATTAAGGTACATAGCAAGGTCTTATCTCTACAAATAATAAAAAATAATTAGAAATAATTAGCCAGGCATGGTGACATGCACCCGTATTCCCAGCTACCCCAGAGGCTAAGGCTGGAGAATGGCTTGAACCAGGGAGGTCATGACTGCAGTGAGCCGTGATCATCCCACTGCACTCTAGCCTGGGCAACACAGTGAGACAACTTCCCACCCCAATCTCAAAGAAAATAAAATCTTAAATCTACACACATCCTCATATAATATTCTTCTGTTGGGATTTTTTAAGGTTCTTTAAAAATCAGTTGTAAACATCTTTTACTTTTAATATCTTTGGCTTATTATAACAAGCTACAAGGTAAAAACAATTCAAACTTCAACAAAGAAATTCTATACTATATGATAGTGAAATATAAGCCACAGAATCAATAAGAGGATGCTACACTACTGTTGAAGACCAGAAGCTATTATCTCCTTGGAAAAGGATCAACAGAAGCAGTACTGATGCAGGATACAAAAGTACTATAATAAAGCTAGATGTGGTAGCACATACCTATAGTCCCAGTGACTCAAGAGGCTGAGCCAGGAGCATCACTTGAGCCCAGGAGTTGAAGGGCAACCTAGACAAAACAGCAAGATCCCAAGATCCCAACTCTTTTGGAAAAAAAAAAAAAAAGTACCATAATAGTAATACTTTTTGTTTCAGAGTTGTTTAAAATCTTAGTTATATGTTTAATAAAGTAACTTATTCAAGTTTTTTAAAATATTTACTCTTGTGATTATAAAACTTTCTTTTACATTTATCAATGTGCTTTAATATGAAACGGATGTATCTGCCATTTAACCGAATCAAGAAATTTATTAAATGCAGTTTATCATAAATCAAAAATAACCATTAACAAAATGAAGAATCTATTTACTTTATCAGCACTGAGATTCTATTTACATAATGAAGAGCTATGGGTAACAAACAGCCCAAACAATATTCGCAGAAAACTCAATATTCCAATGATTTTAATATACATAGAATTATCAATTTCTAGGCTTGGATTTACAGAATATGTAAATGGTCATAAGTAAATTAACATACCTAATTTATTACAGTTCAGAAATCTAAATGAAATGCCACAGGCCACAAAACAACTGCTTCATATTCAAAGGCACAAGTTCAATTTGGTAGATCAGCTGGACTCACTGCATTATATTGCAGGAGATAAGGGTTAAGTGAACTTGGGATACTATTCTCCAGATGGCTAAAGGGTCCATTTTTTTTATTGGAATTATCTCTACTTTAAAAAAAAAAAAAAAAGAATTAGATCTACTTTTGATAAACACCTAGCTTATCACACAATACCTTTGCTCATATAAGATTCTACTTGAGGCTTTGTTTCTGAAATTTTAGGATTATAGCTACTATAAAAACAAAATTTAAGAACACACAACATACACAACAGGTTAAGAATACATGCCTTCTCTTCTGATGAACAGCACAAGAAGGTTAAGAAGTTTGGGGATACATCTTAGAGATTTTTAAATGAGAAATCCAATCTAAGCATTTAGCTTTCCATTATTGCAGCTCATGAAAATATTTTTTAAACTAATTTGTAATACACAATATATTCACTCCACAAATAACTATGCACATATATAGCCCACATCAATTTCCTTACCCTTTTAATTAAAAAATTATGTTTCTCCTACTCATAAAAATCTGGTTTTAGGTGTTTTAAAAGTTCAAACAGCTATCAAGCTATACTTTGCTTTGGCACTAGCTCCCCCTCCAGACCAATGTACTAATATAACTGCATTTAAAAAAATAATAAGTACCAAGTTTTTCCAATCACTAGCAAATTTTAAGATTCACCACTTTTAAGGACACTCCAATTTCATAAAAATAATTCGTAAGAATTTGCAACAAAACAATTTAGAATGTAATCAGAATTACTGTTTTTTTCAATTCTATACATGTTAAATAGAACTGATTTTGTAGGAAAACAACTTCAGGTGACTTTTTAAATTCAAAATAACCTCAAAATAAAACCTATAAAATGCCATATCTTATGGAAATTATTTTGAATCACTATCCTATTACAAAAGTACCCTTCAAGTTAACACAATTTGACCAAAGATACGTTTTTGCATCTCTTTCTGCAATCCATGCAAGTTTCATTCCAGCTGTTCATCTATGGATTTCAAATAGAATTCTCAATTTATAAAGCAGCAAAAAGAAAATCTATGTCTTGGAACTACCCTTGTATGTGTCTTATTCATCTCTAACTCCCTGCATTTTTTACACACTAAACCTGTAAAATGACAATTACAAACGCTTAAATTCCCACCTTCTCACTACTACTGTAGTATTTACACATCAAGTAATTAAGATTTTCTACACACATAGCAGATTTCACAAGAATAACAATGCATAGGACCTTATTATTTGGCACAGGGTTTCAGGATGTTTTTACAGTTATTTTAAAGAGCGGAGACTACAACTCACTCCATTATTTCTTACATATCTGATATACTGTAGGGCTTAAATAATAATTTCTCACCTAAAATACTTTCTATATTATGTATCTCTTTAAAGAATTAGTTATTAGACATGGAGTGTAAAATTAATTAAGAAAATAAATACGCAGCTAACTCCAGGAATAACAAGAAAAATAAAACTATAATGAAACCTGCCCATACTTTTCATAGAGCCAAGCCAAAGTTAAGTCAGTTACTTGAGATGTGTTTAACTCTAAAGTGATACAAAACTTGTGTTGCATTTGTTCCGCAAAACCTTGAAATTTGGTGTTATCTACTGGAAAATTTGGCTTTTCTGGGTCCACCTTCTGGAGTGGGTTTAAATAAACTGTAAATAATTCAAACACAGGAAAAAACCACCACCTCTCCGTGCCTTTATCCAAGGCCTCAATATTATACGGCAAAATGCTAAAAGCTCATCAGGGACAAGCCCTAAACATGACACTGCCACTTAAGAAATACACTGCGTCTCTGAAGATTGCAAATCCCCACTGTGAAGAAAGAACAGGTGCTGCACCCGACAACCCACTCACTCCTGCAGGACAAACCTCCTAGAACTAATAAATATGGACTCATTTAACCTTCCCAAGTAAGTTTAGATACTCAAAAGCCGCCAGCTCGTCATTTGCACACCGAAAGGGAGTACAGCTGCACTCAAGCCTTTAACTGCCCTTCATCGGTCCCTCGCGGATCTTTGTGCGGGTCCACTCCCTGCTTTCTAGCCCGAGCAGCACTCACAGAGCGCCCACAAAGCACGGGCATCTTCCTCCCCACAGACCGCGACGCCAGGGACCGAGCTGCTGGCGAAGGGAAGGTAGATGTGGAGGGGAGACGACCGACACCTCCCACCCCCGCCCCCATCCCTTTTCCTCCCCCTAGGCTTCGGCCCCTGCCCTAGGCAAGGATGCGCGACGCCGAGGGCAGCGGCGGCGCCGCTCTCTGCGTCCCGGCTGGAGAAGCCGGGCCCTTCACCTTCTGCCCGCGCCCCCCGGTCTGCGCCAAGACATCCACCAGAGCGTCCCGATGGCTCCCTCCCACTTTTCCGAGAGCCACTGGTTAACCGGCAGCAGTTGCAGCAACAGGCCCGGGGGTCGTCCGGGGAAACGAGCAGGGACAGCCGCCGAGCCTCCTCAGATCCCGCGCGCTGCCCAGCCCAAGACACCGAGGCGCGCGGGGCCCCGCTCCCAAAACGCCCCCTTACCCGAAGCGGGAGCAGAGGCGGTCTCCGCCGTCCCCGGTCGCAGCCGCCAAAGCCACAGCCCTCAGCCGTAGCTGCCCCACGCTGGCGGAGTGGGAAGGGTGGCTGGGTGGAGGATGCTACTCCCGACTGAACCGAGAGGAAGAAACGGAAACAGGAACCACCGCCGCCGCTTAACGGAGCCTTCGGCGCCACTGACTGAGGCAGAGCGCGAGGCGGCGCGAGCCGGGCAGTCGCTGACAGCGCGAGACCGAGCGCGAGCCGGGTCCTGGGCGCGCGACCCCGAGCAGCGCCGGCCCCATTCCGCGGGGAGAGGAAGGGACGGGTCGTCTGGGGTCGGGAGTGGGGACGGGGTGGGGAGGGGGCCTGGAGCGGAGGGAACCGGCACCTCGGGTCGGCCGGAGATAACGCGCGCACGCGCCGGAGCGGCTCTGACAACGAGCGCAGGCGGGGAAGCCTCGGCCAGCGCCGGCGTGCGCGCGCGAATGGGGGCGCGCGTCCCTCGGCGTTCCTGGCTTCTGGGAGAGGGCGCGCATGCGCCGGCCGCTGCCACCTACGGCGACCCTGGCATGTGCCAGGGCTTCTCCCCGCCCCCTTGCTCGCTGCGCCCGTGTAGAGCGTAGCTGCAGCATCCACCGCCTAGCAGAGCCACGGGCTACAGCGGGACCGTAGGGTTCCGGCAGGGCAGCGGCTGCGCACGCGGGCGCCGGCTCGCACACAGGCGTAGGCCGCCCTCCACCGCCTGAAGGCCGGAGGCTGAGTGGGGCGCCAGCGGATCCAGGATCCGGGGAGGAGAGCCGCCTCCAGAGAATGCCGTGCTCCCTACAGCGCCACAGACTGACCGGCCTGTGCCAGCTCAGTCGGCGGCCCTAGGGGGCACCTGCACTAGGGCTTTTGAAGCTGGCTCCTTGCTTCTTTTCGGGGTGGCCGCTGCTGCTGCTCCTCCCCTGCAGCCCGCGTTTGGCCGCTCGGCTACAGGTTCCAGCGCGATCCTACAGTGACATCGGTCCCCCTAGGCGATTCAACGAAGCCCTACTTTATCTTGTGAGAGCTGTGTTTCCACATTCGCTCGAAGAGAAAGACCCCCCACGAGGGCCTAAGTTCGATGCCCGGCCTCTCCCGACCCGCGGCTGCGACAGCCTCTCTGAGGCGGAAGTTTATTTAGTATGGCGAGGAGAACAGCACGGGGTGAGGGGAGAGGCTTTGCCCTAAGATGCGTCCTACCCGCTCGGACTCGGAAAATTCCCGGCGCGCCCGCGATGCAGAGCAGTGGGCCGAAGGGCTGCCTCAGAGCAGCCCAGACCGCCAGTTGAGCGGGAGGACCGGAGCGCGCCGCCCCGGCACACAAAGTAGTCGCGGGCCGGGGGGGTGCCGCCAGAGCCAATCAGAGTCGCGCGCCGCGTGAGTGGAGTGCGAGCCGGCCAATCAGAGGGCCGGAAGATGAGCTTCCCGTTCCAAACTCTTCCCTTGTAGCTTTGGGACCCAGATCCCAAGCCTGGGGCGAAGTACGGTTGTAAGCGAAATGGTGCCCTGAAGACAAGAATCATTCCTCTAGGCTTGGGCATTTTAAAGCACACACCGGGGCTACTTATCCCAAAGCAAGTAGCGGCGGCCTTTTAGGTGTTACATATTAAGAGATCACAGAAAAGAGATTTAAGAGGCGGTGGCCTGTCAAGACTGCAATCTGCTTAATATTCATAAATTCACATATTTATTGAGACCTTCTCATGTACCAGAAACTCTATTACAGATACACAAATAAGGTACTGCTGATTCAAAACAAGAAAATCCCTTGTCCTCAAGCAGCTGAGGTTCCGAGGGAGGCTTTGCTAGACCTTGTGACTCGTATTGTCAGCTCTTTAAGCAAAAAGCACTCTATGACGTGTTGTACTTTGCAGTCGTTTTTATGATTGTTATCTCCCTGTGAGAAAAGAAAATTGAAAGTGGAGTGGCTTACCCAAGATCACACAAAAGAAATACTGGCAGAGCCAGAATTATGTTCTAGTTCAGTTTGTGTGTCATCATTCAATACAGTCCTTGAATAACAATTTGTAAATGCATGGATGCTCTCTCCCATGAGATTTCTGTACTAAGTGTACAAGCAGAACAAAATTCTGGTATAAAAGTGACACACTTTGGTTGTTGGAAATTTACACAAATTTTAGGCCTATGTGGGATTAGAGGTCAAATCTTATCAATCATACTCTAGATAATTTTTAGAAGTAAGAGGTGGGGTGGATATTTACTTTTTAGTTTAAACACAGCATTTTTTAAATATTTTAACAATCAGGTGTAACTTTTTTTTTTAAGATAGAAGAAGCAGGAAGGATAACTTGAGCCCAAGAGTTCCAGCCTGCAGTACCACATGATGGTGCCTATGAATAGCCACTGCACTCCAGCCTGGACAACATAGCAAGGCCCCCATCTCTAAAATAACAAAGTAAATTTAAAAAAAGAAAGAAAATAACTATTTCTGGTTGGTTAACAGTAATGATAGCTTACACTGTATAATACTTTGAGATATCTAAGTTCAAAGCTTTACATTTGCCTCAAAATTCTATTTTTGTCTGGCCTTACATTTTTGCTTCCAAAATCCTAGAAATTAAAGCACTTATTTTCCCTACTTCCTTCCAATTAAAAAAAAAAAAAAAAGAACCTTTCCTAGGAGTGTTTTGCCCAGGATTTGGAACATTTGTATAGAACAGTATAATGTACATTAAAATAACAAATAACTTTGGTATCTCTTTAATACACTCAGAAACTAATTCTTGAACGATTTTAAAGTCTGCTTTTTTGAATCAATGTCCTTCTCCACTGTGATGCAGCATTATTATAAAAACCCTTTCCAAGGGAGGCTTAGGATGTAGCTGCCATCCCAAAACTGGAGGTCTCTGTCAAACAACTGATATTTGAGAACAAGTCTTTACACATTAAGTTCCAAGCCAATCATGAATTTCCAGGAAATTTGCTTATAAAAGGGATGCTTACTCGCCTCTACTCAATGTGGACAACAGTCCCAGTTTTTAAGAAACACACTTATTTTACTCTCCAAAGAGGAAAATTCCTAGAACTCAGTCTTTCTCTTGCCAAGTTAAATTCTGAGAGAGAAGGAATTCCCAAAAGTTCTAAACATCACTGGCCATCAGAAAATATCTGTGTCAAAATCATTTTTCCACAAGCTGCAACCTACCACCCTGTTCCTGGGCTCTCTCATTCTCTTCTCCCAACTGCATGCCTCTGCTGCTCATCACTCCCAGTTTGTGATACTTAAGTAAGTATAAGTACTCCACCTCTTACTCCACCTCTCCCTCACCAAACTAGATTTTGGGCCCATCTTTGCTTATCACAAAAGTTAAAGACAAGTTCAGCTGAACAAAAGGTTAGGCAGAACAATCTTTATGATCTGTTATACTGTGTCAATGCATTGTTTTCTTTTACATAGCCTCAGTCAGATTCTTAACCATCAGCCAGAGCTATGGGGACTTGGGTGTGGGGCAAGGAGTCAACCCTTAGACAATGGAAAAGATCAAAATGAAAGTTAAAGTGAGTACATGAGTGGCCATTTTATTGAGAGATTAGCTAGATCAAAGTTAATGAACTTGAATGCTATCACATTTCCTAAGTTGTGAACATTCATGTAGAAACTAGTTTGAAATTTACTACCATTTTATTATGACTGTAATAAAAATAATAGCCAAAGGGTAATATTGCTGAGCACCAGGCCCCATGCAAAACTCTTTACCTACACCATTTAATTCTCAAATAAACCTTTGAGGTGGATCCTATTTTTATAGTGGGGAGATCTGTTAAGTTCCAGCAAGGGGTTGAGGCACTCAGAAGGCTTAGCATAAGCTACTTACCAAATAGTTTAGAAATTTTTCTATCTCTAGAATGTATACCAATTGACTGTCAGTCATGGAAGCATTCTGAATAATTGTTAATTGTTTTTGTTGTTTTATAATTGTTGCTCTAGCTACTTTTCACTTATACGATCCCATTTTCCAGGATGTCATCCAAAGAGCAGCATTGTTACTGCCATGAGCAAGAAAGAGTGACCTTGAGATCATCATTTTACCCATTTGGGCCTCAGTTTTCTCATTTGTAAAATAAAAGGGTTGGACTAGGTAAGTTTTAGTTGTTCACCAGTTCTAAAACTATAAATCTAGCCAACTTGACATACCATTGACAATAACTACAAAAATGAAATATGGAAAAAAAAGAGTCCATATTTTCTTTTCTTTTTTTAGAGACAAGGTTACCTGTGTCGTCAAGGCTGGTCTTGAACTCCTGGCCTCAAGCTATCCTCCCCGCTCAGCCTCCTGAGTAACTAAGAATCTATATTTTCAAATTCAATGTGTTATAAGTCACTTTTGAGCCAACTCCTTAAACAGAAACTCTATACCTACTCATTAAAAAGCCAGAGTAAATCTTTCCCATTAGAAGAGTAAATGAAGTGATTGATTTAAAGACTGATGAAACTAGCCAGACTATCCCTCCCTATGACTTGCCTCCATGGCTGAAATTTCTGTCTTCTCCATTGGGATAAAGCAGCCTATAGTTCACACTACTGATTTCTTATTCAACATTCATTCTTGTCCTTCCTTATTAAAAGGGCTCTTTATTTTTGTTTTTATCTGCCAATTTTTTAGGTAACCACCCAAACTCCAACTACAGAAGGGCAACTCAATTAGCCAGTAAATGGATTCCCTAATATGGTAGGAGATTTATCATGCTTACACTCTTCTTCCAGACATACAAAAGGATTATATTTTTCCACACCCACCCCAGCTACCCTCCTCCCCTTGCAGTTGGGCTGGACCATGTGACTGACTAGTTATAGCCACCAGTATGTAGTGGGTTGTGGGTAAAAGTGGTATGTGTCAATTCCAGGTAGAACAATTCATTGCCAGCATAAGTCCTTACAGTGTTTACTCTTCCCCAGACTCAAGACCAGTATTATCTTGAGTATTAGTAAAACCTCTCAGCTTAAGTTCCAAAAAAAAAGGACAATGTAAAGCAGCCTGCCTCCAGTCTTCATCTGGTTTGAATAAGAAATGCACCTTTGTAGTTTAAGCCACTGAGATTTGGGAGTATTTTTCACTGCAGTATGACCTAGCATCTAGGTTATGCTAGACTAAAATATGCTTGAAAACTATTAGGACCAGGGTAAACTAGCACAATCAGATCAAAGGAAACGATTTTCAGCCCATACCTGGGGGAAGGAGTTCTTTCCTGCCTGATATGAGCAAGTCAGACTGTGACCCAGATTGCCATTGGCAGCAATCCTGCAAGAGGAACTAACCTGAAAATGAAGTCAGCCTTCTGGGGATGGCAGAGAGATAGAAAACCCTTGAAGATATGATTGAGCTGTGGTCATACCACTCCTGAAAACTGCTCCTTCCTGGACTATTCCACAAACCAATAATTCTGTTTGTTTGTTCCCCCATAACACTGTAAGCATAAACTCTATCTTGTATATCTTTAATTTCGTCTCAGTTCCTAACACAGATATGTCTCAAGAAGCACTAAAAAATATTGGATATAGCCAGGAATGATGGTTCATGCCTGTTATCTCGACACTTTGAGAAGCTGAGGTGGGAAGATCACTTGAGGCCAGGAGTTCTAGACCAGCCTGGGCAACCATAGCAAGACCCCTGTCTCTATTTTTTAAAATATATTAGATACATTAAAATTTTTAAATGTAATAGCTCATACTCTTGCCTTCAGAATAAGATATTGTCTGTATTAATAAGGAGAAAGTAATTTGATTTAATCCATTCTTTTTACAGATGAAGATATTAAAACCTTGTAAGATATTACAAGGTTTATCAAGTTCATATAGCTTTGGTATGGCAAACAGAGATAGAGAAATAACTAATAATTGCTTCATCAAAATTGACCATAGTTTCCAACTCAGGATAGCGAAGTATTGAGCCAGTATATTACCCTCAGACTTGCTAGCTATCTTGCAACCACATCACACCAATCTGGTTCACCTTTTATGTAACAAAGTTGTGAGTTGTTTGCCAGTTACCATGTGCCCCCAGGTTGAAGGTCACCTAACCTGAACATGCCTGGAGGAACCGAGTCTGCAACCACAGCGGGAACCTAAGTGCTCTGACTGAGGAGTGGGGACTGAATTAAGAAGAGGATACCACATGGCAGGATCCAAGATCTAATCATATCAAGCTTGGCATCACCCCCTGGCAGGATCCAATCAAATCATACCTCCCAGCATCGTCTCATTGCAGGATCCAATCCAATCACATCTCATTACTTTATGCTTATAAAATCTAGCCCAGGCCAGGCACCGTGGCTCACACCTGTAATCCCAGCACTTTGGGAGACAGAGGCAGGTGGATCACTTGAGACCAGGAGCTCAAGACCAGCCTGGCCAACATGGTGAAACCCACTAAAAAATACAAAAATTAGCCGGGCGTGGTGGTGGGTGCCTGTAATCCCAGCTGCTTGGGAGGCTCAGGCAGGAGAATCACTTGAACCCATGAGCAGAGGTTGCCGTGAGCCAAGATCACACCACTGCACTCCAGCCTGGGCAACAGACCATATTCTCCTGTCTCCTTCCAGTTGATTTGCAATAAATCTTTTATTTTCTCAAAAGCCAGTGCCATGGTATTGGCCACTGGCCTCTATGCACATTAAACAGTGCTTGGTAACAATCTGACTTGGGCAAGTTACTTAACCTCTCTGAGCTCTATTTTTTTCCATCTATAAGAAGGGATGATGACCCCTAGCTCATGGGGTTGTATGGAATAAATTACTCAACATATAAAAGCACTTATTCTTGACATATAGTAAATGTTGTATACATTACAGCCCTATTAAATGATCTTTATTCATAGCTAAACCATTTTTATACATTAGGTTGGATCCTGTAATCCTTTACCATTCATTTAATTCAGACCACTGACCTGTGTTTTTTCATCACACAAAATTGTAATGTATATTAGTGTGTGGCCAGCACCCACCTTTCCTATAGGAACTACTGCTCTCATGCCCAGACTTCTATCATGATGGCAGCAAGAAGAGCTGTGTTACTGCTGTCCATTGGTCACACCTAATTGGTCAAGAGGTGGACACCTGACTAAAGATGGGCCAATGAACCCATTCCTCCAGGATGTTTAGACTTGGGAAGAGAGATTATCTCAAGCCTCACCTAGATATAAAATCTGGGAGAAGTCATTAGTCATTTGCCAAGTGGAGAAACTCATTCTGCATTAGAGAATAAAGTCAATGGACAGAGGAAGCAGAGAAGACAGAAGTATCCTTATTATAGTGGAATGCTCAGTTCCAGGTTTTCCTGACCAGTAGTTGAATTTCTGCCTTTTCTTCTGCTTAGGCTCATCTCTTTCTAGGCTTTCCCTGTGTCCTTGCAATATTGTTTCCATCTTGCCTAAGCTATTTCCAGGTGGGTTTATTTTAGAAGCAATTAATGCAATGATATGCTATATTATCATAAAGTTAAAAAAAAAAATAAGAAAAGGAAAAATACTTTTTTTTGAGACAAAGTTTTGCTCTAGTTGCCCAGGCTGGAGTGCAATGGTGCACTCTTCACTCACCACAATCTCCACCTCTTGGGTTCAAGCGATTCTTCTGCCTCAGCCTCCAGAGTAGCTGGGATTACAGGTATTTACCACCATGCCCAGCTAATTTGTATTTTTAGTAGAGACGGGGGTTTCACCATCTTGGCCAGGCTGGTCTTGAACTCCTGACCTCATGATCCGCCCACCTCGGCTTCCCAAAGTGCTGGGATTACAGGCGTGAGCCACTGCACCTGGGCCTAGAAAAATTCTTAGATGTATTACCTTCATTAATGACCTGGATGATACCACTAAGAATAGATCATCAAGTTTATGAAAGTGAATCAACAACTTTTTATAAGATGTCAACTGTATGTAAGGTACCTATAGCAAACACTTCAGATTACCTACCTTTCTATATCTTTTCTCTCATTCTTCCATAATAACAAATCCCCATTTCTGGATGGTTCTATTGCAACTCAACTAAAATCTTACTTTTCCTAGTCCCCCCTGTAGTGAGTGTGGGTGCATGACTAAATTCTGGCTGTTGAGATTTAAGCAGAAATGTTGTGCAGTGCTTATTTTTTTTAAAAAAAAATCATTAAAATGAAGGAGATACACCCTTCTTATAGCTTCTCTCCATCCTACTACCTGAGGCATGATGATGTGATGACTGGAGCCCTCACAGCCATCTTGCACCATAAGGAGAATAGCTGTACCCTGGGGATAGCATAATAGTGACTGGGAGGGAGTTGGGTCCTTGACAACTTTGTCAAGCCTCCACACCAGTCCTGGATTGCTCATTTCCAGAATTATTTTATATGAAAAATAAATAAGCTGCTGTTTTATTTAAGCTACTATTATTTAGGTTTTACTGTTATATGCCACTAATTCTCATACTATTGATACAATACCATTGCAGTTTAATAAATTATATTGCATTAGGCTGGATCAATAAGGCTGTATAAAAAGAAATGAATCTGGCCTGACATGGTGGCTCATGCCTCTAATCCCAGCACTTTGGCTCATGCCTGTAATCCCAGCACTTTGGGAGGCCGAGGCAGGTGGATCACCTGAGGTCAGGAGTTTGAGACCAGTCTGACCAATATGGTGAAACCCCATCTCTACTAAAAATACAAAAAATTAGCCAGGCATGGTGGTGGGTGCCTGTAATCCCAGCTACTCAGGAGGTTGAGGCAGAAGAACCCGGGAGGTAAAGATTGCAGTGAGCTGAGATCAAGCCATTGTGCACCAGCCTGGGCAACAAGAGCAAAACTCCATCTCAAAAAGGAAAAGAAAAAGAAACAAATCTAAAAAGCATCTTGAAAGAACTGTTACAGAAACAAGTACATATTATTGTATTTTAAAAATTAGAAATCTAAGCTGGGTACAGTGGCTCACGCCTGTAACCCCAGCACTGTGGGAGGCCGAGGCGGGTGGATCATGAGGTCAGGGGTTCAAGACCAGGCTGGCCAAGATGGCGAAACCCCATCTCTACTAAAAATACGAAATTAGCCGGGTGTGGTAGCGCGTGCCTGTAATCCCAGCTACTCAGGAGGCTGAGGCAGAGAACCGCTTGAACCCAGAAGGCAGAGGTTGCTGTGAGCCAAGATCACACCACTGCACTATAGCCTGGGCAACAGAGCAAGACTCTGTCTCAAAAAAAGAAAAAAAGAATTTTTTTTTTAAATTAAAAATCCAAAAATAGAGATACAATCTGGGGAAGGATGCGTAGGAACAAGGTCAGAGGAAAAAATTCCAGCCCCCCCCTAAAAAATTAACCACTATCAGTATGATATAAATACTTGCTACAGCAAGAATAAATCTTGCTAAAGTCACTAAAGTTCCAACATTCAGCTTTTCAGAGGCAAAAATTCTACCTTATGCGTTAACCCAAGGGCAAATTAGATTCCGACGGGAAAACACTAACTCTAACCAAACTGACAAAAGTCTGAAAAACCAGAAGGCCCTCTTGAGGGCAGAGATCCTGCCTATCTGTCTTGATCACCACCATGTAGCATATTTATTGAATGAGTTAATTAATTTTCATTGCAATATAAATGCCAACAGGATTGAGAAACTTATAACCTTTGGTTAGTCGGAATCTTCCAAAGTTTCCATGGGAACAAGGCCATATAAAGTCATGGTTCAGAATATAGATTTTAACTATATTTGAATCCTTGCTTGCCACTTAATAGCTGTGAGACCTTGGGAAACTTTAAAACTCTGTCTCATTTTTTCATATCTACAATGTAGGAATAATAATATTATCTACATCATAGGGTTGTTGTTACTATAAAATAAGTTATTACATATAATGATCTTAAGAGCAGAGCCTGACACTGAATAAGTACACCATAAATTTTAGCCATTTATAGCTCTACAAAAACCCTAAGCTAAAGCAAGCCTTCACAGACGCTATAATTACCTGATCTAAATCCAAAGTCAAGATAAGATGAAAACAGAAACTAAGGAAGCAGAAGAAAGAAGTGATTGACAAGATTTCCTAGACCAAAGTCTGAATGTCATTTCAGTTCTACAGTACTTGCCATAACACAACTGTTGGTATTTAAAGCAAGGAGTAAAGGTTCTAAAAGCAACTCCCTATAAATTGTGCTGGTGTGATTTACAAGTAGACTTATAAACCTACATAGATAAAGGTCAAGTGGGGATAACCTGTATTTATTTCAAGACTGATCATTTAGTTTAAAATACACTTTGGGTGGGCACAGTGGCTCACACCTAAAATCCCAGCAGTTTGGGAGGCTGAGGCAGGAGATCGCTTGAGCCCAGGAGTTCAAGACCAGCCTAGGCAACATGGCAAGACCCCCATCTCTACAAAAAAAATTTTTTAATTAGCTGGGCATGATGGTGCGTGCCTGCGATCCTAGCTAGTTTGGAGGCTCAGATGGGAGGATCACTTGAGCCTGAGGTCGAGGCTGCAGAGAGCTGTGTTCATGTATGGCACTCCAGCATAGGTGAAAGAGCAAGATCCATTCTAAAACAAAACAAAACAAAAAATCAACACTCCGTTTTTTGGGCTCCTACACTCACATAGCATATGGCTGAGAAGACTATGCAACTTACTTGAGCGCTTTAAAGTACAAGGACCCAGGAATCACTCAGTTTACTTCAAAGAAAGAGGGGCTCGTTTGAAAACAAAAACTGAGACTTCCCCCAGAGCTGAAATACTGTTGGATACTTAGGCACCTAGAGAGCTGCCCCTCCATGTCTCCATCTCTCATTTCCGCATTCCCTATGGCATTCCTTTTCCTGCTTTTCTCTCAATACCAACTCACTCCCATTCTTTTTTTTTTCTTTTTTAGACAGGGTCTCACTCTGTCTCCCAGGCTTGAGTGCAGTGGCATGATCTTGGCTCACTGCAACCTCCACTTCCCAAGTTCAAGCGATTCTAGTGCCTCAACCTCCCCAGTAGCTGGGATTACAGGCATGCACTACCACACTCCAATAATTTTTTGTATTTTTAGTAGAGACGGGGTTTCACCATGTTGGCCAGGCTGGTCTCGAACTCCTGGCCTCAAATGATCTGCCCACCTCGGCCTTCCAAAGTGCTGGGATTACAGGTGCGAACCAACATGCCCAGCCTTTTTATTTTTTATTCTACCCTTTGGTTGCTGCTTCCTTATAATTTTGGATCCCCTATAATTTCATCTTCCTTACAGCATAGATACTATTTTAACTTGCAAATTCTCAGTTTCCTAGTACACATTCTCCAGTGAAGGAAGTCTTGTTGGGCCTGCATATCTTTCTACCAAGGCACATCATGGGTCTTCTGGCCTCAAATCAGGTGTTACTTGTGGTCCAAACTACTTCAAGGCAGTGGTGGCTGCCCCCATAGCAAGGGCTATGGGCATGGGTGTAGCAAACAGGAACTGACTAACATCTTTGGTACCCTGCTATACTCGTTTCCCTTGCTTTCTCCTTCAGTTTTCTGCAATTCTCTTAAGTTCTCTAGTATTCACATCTAGATCTTATCATTCCCTCTTTCTATTCTCAATACTCAGCAATTCAGTTCAGCATCAGTCCTCATATTGGTTTTTGCAAATTCCCCAATGTGTTGTTTCCAATAATTGTTGGATTTGGTTTTGTTTATGAATTCAAGTAGGCTTTGTTGGAGCTCATCTTTGCACCATCTAGCTTCTCACCAACTGACTCAGCATCCTTTACATTGGTATGGTAAAAGTGAACTCAGGAGAAATCATGAGTTATGTAAGTGCAACCCTCATGGCTTCTTTTAAAAATAGCAGGAAGGTGAAAGCTGTATGATAATGGCACAAAAATGTCTTCATATAAGAAAGACAGCCTTTTTTTGTTTTTTGACACAGGGTCTCCCACTGTTGCCCAGGCTGGAGTGCAGTGGCATGATCATGGCTCACTGTAGTCTCAACCTCTCAGGCTCAAGCAATTCTCTCACGTGAGCCCCCCAAGTGGCTGGAACCACAGGTACACACCACCAAGCCTAGCTAATTTTTTAGTTTTTTGTAGATACAGGGTCTCTCTATGTTGCCCAGGCTGGTCTCGAACTCCTGGGCTCAAGCAATCCTCCCTTCCAAACCTCCCAAACTGCTGGGATTATAGGTGTGAGTCACCGCACCCAGCCTTGAGACAGCCATTCAAAAGCTAATCTCCAGAGTAGGTTTATTAAAAGCTAATGCTATCATGTGTTGAGTCGAAGACTTTATATAAATAATGGCAGTAGAAGTCATATAGCCCCGAACCAACAGGGAAGACTAACGGAATTAACAGGAAATATAGAGGAGTATATGGATATTTGATGGGCACTAATGTCTATGCCACATGTGGTACATGACATACACAACCATATGCGGCATGGCTCTGGATAATAATTAGAACAAGAAATAATGAGAATAATGGAATGAATAGCAGAAGACAAATTTCAAAAATTTTGAAGAACTTGATGACTGGGTAAAAAAGTGACTAAAGATTAATGAGATTTGGGGCATGGTTGAATAGTTATTTAATACCATTGATAGAGTTTATGGTTGATTGGATGCCACATGCAGAGTATGAAAACAAAAAGAAAAATAGTTTATGGTTGTGCATGACTGCATTTAGAATTCAGTTCTTCCGATCCTAAACCCAATGTTCTATTCACTCTTTGAGGCTCCATATTTCATGTACAACATAGTAAAATATATATATTTTTTAAATTCTGGAATCAGCTGGATCATGACATTCCCAGTGTCTAGAACAGTGTTTGGACCATGGGAAATGTTCAACGAACAGTTATTGAATAAGTGGATGAGTGAATGAATGAATGAAGAAATGAATGAAGAAAGTAGATTTTATTACAAGGGACTAAATAAAAGAAGTTTTGTCTTTACATGTTATTAGATCTTGCAAATGGTTTCCAAGGAAGTTTTAATCGCTTTTAAAATAGCTGTTTTTAAAACAGCTTATACATGCTTATGTCCCCATTCCTAAATAATAGAAGAAATCTAATTAACTTTGTGCTTCCTTGGTCTTATTTTAAAGATGAAAAATATTCGTATCCTAATAAAATAATCCATGCAGTCCTTTTACCTTTAATATTATATGTGCCTCTAAGACAAAACTATCCATAATTAAGTTTCCTCTGCAACTTACAGAGAATGTATTTGCTGGCTCCTCCCCTGTAAATATGGCTGTGATGATCATATTTTTTTCTTTACCAAATGGCAAGTGATCGAACAACTAAGTCTAATATTAAAAATCTGGATTTTCCTGGAAAGTCCAAGACCTATGAAAATTCATGACCTTGGATTTAAAGTCTCCTGGGCTGTGTTGTCAGGGCTGATGTTCACCAATATTGCAAATTTTTTATTGGTCAGCAGTCTATTGTGATTGTCTGAGCCTATGCCATACTATTCAAAAAAATCTTTATCCTCCATGAGCTTAATTTAGTTAACAGAGAAGCTAGCTGAAGCTATGATAAACAGGTTTGAACCCAGATAGTTTGATTTTGTGGTGGGGAAATTTTTATCCTTCCTTGACTGTCTCCCAATCACAACTTACCACTTTGCTCATCAAAAGACCTGGGATAAATTCTGCATTCCTCACAGTAAACCTAGAACTCTAGTGTCATATGCAGATGAAATAAGAACATTTTTACACATAGTTGCCAACTTGGGTGTGTGTGTTTTTTTTTTTTGTTGAGTCAGAGTCTTGTTCTGTTGCTCAGGCTAGAGTGCAGTGGTGTGATCTACCTCCCGGGTTCAAGCGATTCTCCCACCTCAGCCTCCTGAGTAGCTGGGATTACAAGCAACCACCATCATGCCCGGCTAATTTTTTTGTATTTTTGTAGAGATGGAGTTTCACCATATTGGGCAGACTGGTCTTGAACTCCTGACTTCAGGTGATCCTGCCCGCCTTGGCCTTCCAAAGTGCTAGGATTACAGGCATGAGCCACTACACCTGGCCAGGTATATGTTTTAAAAAATAGTTTTAGGTAGGCACCATGGCTTACACCTATAATCTCAGCCCTTGGGGAGGCCAAGGTAGGCAGATGACCTGAGGTCAGGAGTTCAAGACCAGCTTGGCCAACATGGTAAAACCCCATCTCTACTAAAAATACAAAAATTAGTGGGGCATGGTGGGGCATGCCTGTAATCCCAACTACTTGGGAGGCTGAGGCATGATAATTACTTGAACCCAGGAGGCGGAGGTTGCAGTGAGCTGAAAACACATAACTGTACTCCCGCCTGGGCAACAGAGCAAGGCAACATCTCAAAAAAAAAAAGAATAGTTTTAGAGTTGGGGCAAGGTGACTCATGCATATAATCTCAGCATTTTGGGAGGCCAAGGCAGGAGGATCACAAGGCCAGGAGTTCAAGACCAGCCTGGCAACACAGCAAGGCCCCATCTCTACTTAAAATTAATTAGGGTGTTTCCTCATCTTGGTTAACAGTACTTGGTTAACTTGGTTAACAGTTAATTATAAGATAGAGGTAGCCTAGATGCTTAATTATCTACTAGAAGGAGAGCAACCCTATGAGCATTGGACTGTGACATGAGCAAGAAATAAATCTTAGACAGGCCTGGTGGCATGAGCCTGTAGTACCAGCTACTCAGTAGGCTGAAGTGAGAGGATCACTTGAGCCCAGGAGTGAGAGACTGCAGTGAGCTATGATCACACTTATAAACAGCCACTGTACTCCAGCCGGGGCAAAATAGCAAGACTCCATCCCTTAAAAAACTAAAACTAGGGGAGAGATCCAAGATGGCCGATTAGGAGCAGCTCAGGATTGCAGCTCCCAGTGAAAGTGCAGAGGGTGAGTGGACGCCACATTTCCAGACGGATTTTTATTACCCCTAGAC